>JAYKAV010002988.1:374140-640110 GCA_035582835.1 Phoebastria nigripes
ARAAAWTTTTTTTTTTTTTTTTTTTTTTACTCCAGTAAGAAATTACCTTGCTGTAACTTGTAACCACTAATTTATCATCCTTTCAACATGCGCTCCTGGGAAGACTCTAGCTCCACCTTCTCCAAAACACCCATCGGGTAGCTGAAGACAACAAACAGATCATTCCTCAGCCTTCTGCAGGCTTAACAAACACACCTGGCACTTGGCAGCCCCTCTGCTGCAGGCCACGCCACTGCATCAGTCTCCCTCTTGTACTGGGGGACCCAGACCTGGAAGACCAGGTCTGCAGCCTGCTGGCTCTGATTTCTGTTCTAATTCAGCAGAATGGTGAGCCAAACCCAAAAGGTTTAGTCTTGATCCCACTATTCCCCCCCAGTTGCAGACCAGAGCTAGTACCCCATGTAACCAAAGGATGAGGTTCCTCAAATAACTGATGTGATGGTTTTGGTGTTGGTTTTTTTTGTTTGTTTTATTTTGGTTTTGTTTTTTGATAGGTTGGATTTCTGACAGATCAGGACAATTAAATGACTTAACCTGGTCACCACAATTGCTACATGGAATATAACAAAAGAAGTGAAAGGCGCAGAACCACCCATTATCTCACTGCCCTATCAGATAGGTGAACAAATAGCTGAGAGAGTTTTACAGCAAAAGCAACACTAGAATCATACAGCATATCCTCCATCTGCAAGGTTGTTAGCTCAAACACCATGTTATTTTAGTGCCAAAATAATTTTGTTGCTTGCCATGGCAGATTAAGGGAAGTGTTTTTATGAAGATCTATGCAAACATTTTGCAAGGTAAGCACGTGTGGGCAGAAGCAACATAATTCAGATATGTTTGTTGCTAACTTACAGCATGACTGCAGCAGCTACGCTCTAGTTCAACTAAGGCAGAAGTTGGGTGTTGGTGATACAATTTTACCCAGAGCTCTGCATCTATTAATTTACCCTGGATCTCAGCACCGGGGCTTCACCTTTACAGTTAGACTGCTTCAAGTTTCTGAACTGGCACAAGTACCTAAGTAAAATACATTGTATGTGCATTTATAGTCCTTTTCTCACTTCTAGGCATTATACACACTGAGATCTCAGTTTGAAAATGATGAAACTATCTGAACTGCAGTGAAACCCATTATAGATGTACGTATCGGAACAGAAACAAAAAGGTGTTTTGGTTTGCTTTGGTGGTTTTTTTTTTTTTTTTAATATGTTACCTTTATTTGTTCTCAACAGCAGCTGCAACCACTGCATACTGCTTTTTCGGAATAAACATTTTTTTAACCAACACTACACACATTTTAAAATATAGCATAGGACACAGTAACTTGACAAAACACTGAGAAAAATTTGGCTAAAGAGTACATGAGGTGATCAAGTAATTTATTTTTATTATATATAGTCTTACTAAGAAAATGAGATACAGCGTCCATTTTCATTTTTGCTCTCAAGGTCAAACTTTATTGACCTTGGGGTAAACTCAATCTTCCCAAAAAGTTTATGTTCAGATTTTAAACTTGCGCAGTGGACAGTAACCAGTCAAGACTAGATTTCTCATGTTCAGGATGAGCAGAAAAAAAATTCTCCAACCTGTACCAGAGACACTTCTGCTGGGAGAGGTAAAAGACACAAAAGACTCCCTGCAGTGAAACAGAAAGAATCAGTTTGATCCCTTTGGTTTGGGGGAGCTCAGGGATGAAGCAGCAGCAACTCACAAAGAATTTTCATCAGAACAAGATACTCTCTGCGAGTGCTTCCTTCTAACTAAAACAACTGCAGAATTTTGACATAGGACTCCCCATTTCAGTGGGCGATTGCTTTTATTTGTGGGAGGAGGGAGGGGAATAAAAGGAATTCCTTTGACAAGAGAGCTGCGTTGCTAACCACAACCAGGATCATTTTACCTCTTTTGCTACAAAGAGGTTACATGCCATGAAGAAAAATCCCATGATCTAACAGCTTCATATTATTTTACAAATAATACAACACCAACCAGTTGCTAGAGAAGGTATTTTTGCAGTTGATTTGCTTTGTACATTTCACAGCACTTGATATACAGTATTCATCATTTAGGCTCCAATAAATGTGGTATCTCATGCCTTTGCTGAGCCTTCCCATGAACAAAGCTGTACTTAGCTCTTGAAGGAAATCTAGAGTCATTGTTTATCTCATTTTTGTGATATCATACAGAAGGTAGAGGAAAAAAAGTCAACAGTTATGGGCACCTGATTGGCAGAATGATTTACAATCTGAATTAAAGGGGTGGGGGGTGGGACAACGACACACCAAAAACTGCAACAGAACATGGTCAGAGTTTCAAATTAAGATTTCCTCCTTAGTTTCTTTTACCTGAAAATATTTATGCAGCCTCAGAGAAGTACACAAGACGTGTTAATGACCCTACAGGAAGAGTAGATACAAGGTGACATTGCTGTATCTTTGCACTGTAACAACTACAATAAATATTCCAGAGCATTCTGTTCCAAAGTCAACTTGAAACTTTAAATACAAACACAGTTCTATTATAAAAAGCCTTAATGATATTCGCCTGCCGGTTATTTTTAATGGTGAAAGCTTTAAAAAGTGTGCACTAAGTACACAACCATTGTTCTGCCAAGGAACAACTGAGTACTGCTGCAGTACAAACATTAAATGGAAATTATATGATCTTTAAAACACATTACTTCAAATTGCTATTTTGTATCCATGGGAAGAGATGGGAAAACAAGCAAAATACACAAACCCACATCTCCATGAAAAAAGTCAATATTTACCTAGAATTTACATAATACTGTAAATATAGGTAGTGACTTGAAAAATGAGAAGACAATAAATGCATCCGATAATTAACTTTCTAGCTCTCAAAGAAATATTTTAAGCACAACAATCTGTTTCCAGAAAGTCCTTATAAACACTGCTACAGCTAAGCAAAATTAAACAGAGCCACAAGGATTTCTGATATCTAAAAATAATTCAAAACCAAGTTCTTTCCTAGTAAGTTCTTCTGCTTACTCGGAGCCCACCCCAAACCCCGAAATCCCCAAGAAATGAAAGACACTAGACGAGACGGTGCCTTTCTCACACCTAGAGTGCCTGCAACGGCAAGAACGGCCCCAAAACGGAGCGGCCGCGGAAGGCGCCTGAGGAGGAGCGCTGCGCTCCCCTTCCCAGGCCCCTTTAAAGAGAACGTCCCCGGGTCTCGCCCCGCCGAGCGGGGCAGGGGCWGGGCCAGGGCCAGCGGGGCCGGGGACGGGCGCGGCCCCGGCGCGCAGCGGCGGCGCTGGAATGCGGAGCCAGTAACCCGATCTCCTCCCGCCCCTCCTCCCGCCCCGCAGCGCTTGGAAACCCATTTAACCTCTTAAAATGGCATCTCGGCGCTGGCTAGCAGGGAGCAGAGCTGCCCGCGTCCTCTCCTGAAATAGGAAAGGAAACTATTTGTTTTTTTGCTGAATGTTTCGCCCCTGAGGTAAGGCGGAGGAGCTGCGCCGCCGCACACTTGGAGCTGTCAGTTACAGCCAGGCGCCCGCTCGCTGCCCCTCCGCACCGGCGTGCTGCCGGCCCCGGGAGCAACCGCTGCTCGGCCAAGCCACGAAGGTCTCCCTTGTTCAGTTCATCTCTACCCTGACTCAAAATTCACCTGACTTTCACTAACCTTAGAAACGAACAGATCCTACTCAGAAGCCAGGAATTAGTAAGAATAGGGAATAGCTCTTTTTCATCTGAAAAGCCTTGCATCTCAGAACCAAAACGTTCACGTACATCAAGACAGACAGAATTTCATTCAGAACGCCACTTCATAAACACAAATGAAAGGCACAACTTTGTTATGAATTCACTTACTTTTTCAAACTATACGCATATAGTTTATTTAGGACACAAAGACACTACAACGTCTAAGTTTTCGGGTCGATTACAGACATGCACAGAAATAACAATAAACACAGTGGAGTTACCCCTCAAGAGAATGTATGAGCTGATCTTACAGATACACAAACTGTCTCCATCTATTTTCTCTAAAAGGTAATATTTCTGTAGCATGAAAAAAGGCCGTTGCAATCTGGAATAAGTATTTTGCTGTAAACAAAATAGCCAAGATTTTTACCATTCTGAACATACTGAAATTACTAAGATACCATTATCCTGCTAGATAAGAGACAAAGACTTGAAAAAAAAAAGTTATCAATCATTCTAGTGATAGCACAGTGTAAGAAGAGAGAAAGAATAACTTGAAAAACATTTTTCCAGCAGTAGTAATTTTACTCATTAGACACACTACCAAATGTTATTCTATCAGGAACAGAAAAAAAGCCCTCAAGGCATCTCGGGAGGGTGCAAGTCTTTAGGGCATCAGTGTGGCAATGAGGAGCTCACACTGACTTTCTCTTGTGTGATTTCCATAGGAGGCGGTTTATACTTTTGTTGGCTTAACTAAATATGACACTGCAAACCACTGGCAAGGGTGGCAATTCTTCTGCAACTCTACCAACAAGAGACCTTTGGCCAGTGTACACTGTATCTGTAGAATCACTCTGTTTGTGTAAAAAAACATATCACCAGCAAGAAAGGCTGCCAGAAACTCTTAACTGTCATCAAGTTTTGGGCCTAGATTTTTAAATATATTTAAGAAGTCAAAAACAGAAATTCAGAGCTGAGGGATCTTTAGATTAGGATCCTTCACTCACACGGTTTCTCCTGTATTGGTTCCCAACTACAAAATAGGAACAAATTCTAAGTGTTAAGAGATGTTGAACTGAAGCAGTGTTTTCAAGCAAGAGCCCCAGAATCTAGTGAGGAAGGTCAAATACCACTATGATGGGGGCTTCCAAAAGACTTTAAATCTGGAGAAAAAACCTAGAGCAGGCAGGTTATTAAAATAATCACCCTTATCAATATACTAATACATTTACAAAAAACCCCACTATGAACATTTCTTAACCTTGGTTATTGCAGGTCAAGGATCAGAAGCACTAACAGCCAGCTACTTTACCCTTACATTCTGGGCAAAGTAAATGCAGGCTTATTTTTTTTGTTAGGTATCAGAACAAAAATCCTACTCAGATGCCTTTGTTCCTTACAGAATATGAGCACTTTAAACATAAATATTTTTATTTACTGCAAATATTGACTTATATTTGCAAGACCTCTTGTTATTTTACAGAAGGCAAAATACAGTCATTTTGCTTGTATGCATCATATACAATACATTTCGTCTTTCAGATTATGCAAAACTCTATAAATCTTTCAAATCTTTCCCCAAAGGAACCTCTCTTACCTGTTACTCATCTACAGAATTTATTTCTGGATCATTTATTTCTGGATCATTTATTTCCGATTTATAATTTGTATTGGATAACCAAAATTCAAAGTAGGATCACAATTTCTAACTAACAGTATTTTCTGTTTTACTCAGCATTTCTCTATTAACCTCAAGGTAACAGAAAATGCCCCAAATATTCTAACAAATCATCAGGTTTTTTTCTTTTAA
This sequence comes from Phoebastria nigripes, assembly GCA_035582835.1. Lineage (NCBI taxonomy): Eukaryota > Metazoa > Chordata > Aves > Procellariiformes > Diomedeidae > Phoebastria > Phoebastria nigripes. The sequence continues at coordinate 379,625 of JAYKAV010002988.1, forward strand.
AATATATTTAATAATGCTTACTCGGTTGGAATAAAATTTATTCAAATTGTTGGTTAGAAGTGGAAGAGCAAGTATGTTTACACATTAAAACTGAAGCTCAAAACACCATAACATGATTACCTGACAGCTATTAAATGGCTTGCAAGAAGTTATTAGTGTTGATTCTCTTTCAGCAGGCCTACATAACAGTTCCACCCTTAGCATCCTCCCTGTAGTTGTACTTTGTTGTGTCTTTTTTTAACATAAACTTCCCCCTCACTCCCACAGGTCGTGTTTTGGTCTCAAGACCTATTATTGGGATATTTCACACAAGCACTATATATAAAGAAAATTAAGACAGCCTTAAAAATACAAAGTAATCCCRAAGGCTTCAACAGGGGTCAAACCCACTGCGCTAAAAATAAAAGAATGTATACATATTTTACTGAGGATTCTCTGCTAACACACTGTTTTCCAAAAGAGCAGATAGAAAACATGACTGTGATGTTTTATGAGGACATTCACAAACGCCTTTAGTACTTCAGCACAAGTTTCATGCCAGCAAAGCTTACAACCAGTCACTGGGGGAGGGAGGAGGGGAGGAACCAACAACAAAAAAAAACTGAACCAAAACCAACCAAAAAACCCAACAACCCTAAACTCACATCGTCAATGGAAATTAACTGTAACAAATGAAAAGTAGTGTCAGGAAATATACCTGCTTACAACAATTTTTATGTTTTCACAATCACAACCTTCTTTGAAAGCTACATACCACATATCACAGAAAAATACATACATGGTGAAACAAYGATTATCTGCAGAAGAGACACAAAATAGATTACATGAAGTACTATTTAAAAGGAGTATTGAAAGGGAAAATGTCCTCTAACTTCTTTTAATTGTACTGCTCTTGGGTGCATGAGCAATACAGAGCCTGACAGGTGTCATTCTGAATGAACYGTCCTTTTGAACGCACTTCATTTCATATGAGAAATGTGACTGTGAACATTACTGTTTTAGCAAGTGCCACTTTAGAGACTGATCTCTAACATAACTGTGCAGAAGCAGTCCCACTGAGCTATAACTGTGAGTCTAGCCAAAGGAAGCTATGCCTATGTGTTACTGCTTTCAAGAGCAGAGAAACAATCTTCTGAAAGATGTATCAAAATTACCGTTTTAAATAAAGTTATTATTGAAGTATAATTTTAGAAACTTGCATTCTAAATTAAAATTAAAAACTCAACAGTATTGGCAAATTTGTTTGCATGAGGATAAAGTATTTCCTAACATACCTTCCAAAAGCACAAGTTCTAGATGATAATGCTTCCCGCTGAAAAGAAAATTCAGTGCAAAGTAGCAGCATTCGGCAAATCCAGCATTTTCAAAAGCAAGTGAATTTGCAACAAGCAGTTTATACAGAATCTGTTTTCTATTACAGTATAATGGGTTCAGTAGGTGGAGGAGTGTGGACTGCATACATATTAATATATAAACATGTGGCTGTATCGGTACTCCTATGACCTTGTCAGACATTTCAACACTGTATTTTTAGATTATTCTCTCATACCAACTGCACTGTTAAGATGGCATTTAATTCCATTATCTCCATTGTCAAAAAGCTAGTCTTCTGCTTCAACTGCAGCAGTTATTTGAAAAATACATTTYAAAAGGCTGTATTTAATTCTCAAATATACTTCCCCATTCGTAGCTACGAGCCAGCTTCGTTTAAYACATAGAAAGGAGCACCCGCATTTCACTTGCTAGATGCTATGCCACTTTAAGCTCCTTTTGACTGACTCTGTAAAACTCCTTGGATTTGGGAATAGCATACACGTAATGTTATATCTGYCCCTGCTATATAAAGATTTTATTGTGCCTTCTCTCTGTTCTACTAAAGCCTAGGTTACATGAGGAAAACAGAAGAAAAAACTTAGCTGAACTGATCCCTTCTGCCCTGGCAGTGAAGCCAAACAAACACCTATGGTATTTCTGGTTCTTATACCTCAAGTGATTCCTTGATTCCTTCATCTCAAATTTTCCTCTTCATTCAGGGGGGYGGGGGGGAGTCATCAGACCTCAAACAAATTGCACTACGAGCAACAGACCTAGGAAGGCCTGGTTTCCTACAGATTTATGTTCTATTTTGGCATACATCTTTTCCCAATGTAATCGCCCCAGCTCTCTCCCTATATCCTGTATGATTTCACACTCTCTGTCCTTTGCAATATATCCATTTCCCCACTCACACGCATAGTCCTCTAACCGCAGTTCTCTCTCCCTTTCCCTCCCACGTCCTCTGGTGCCAAACAACATGTCTCACTGGCTGGACAGTATGTGCATATTGACTTCTCCCTTGTCAGGCATAACAAGTTTACTGAACACTTCTGATCATAACGTCCTTCACCTCTGGGGACATTAACACAGCTCAAGACCTTTGAAACTGAAACAGTGCGACATCCACTCCACAATCTTACCGAACACCTAATCTTCAAGCCTGCTGATACATGCAGCTTGTCTTTGAAGTTTTAGGCATTAGGAATTTTCCAAAATCCAAAACTTTACATGCTACATGAGACAGAAACACTTAACAAAACTACAGAACAAAGGACACAACTGCAAAAGGAGAAGAGCAAGGAGAAATGTGGGGATGGGAAAGTAAAGCTTCTGCTCAACCCATTTTTGCTTTGGGGAGGGAGGATATACTCAATATACACTAAGAAGTTACATGGGATCACTATTATTCAAGCTAATGAAAAAAGTGTTCCAAACCGGGTAACACTCCCAAATGGCAGCCTTACCCACAAGCACACCACGCTACAACTAAGCTGTGTCTAGAAGGGGCACTCTTGTTCTGTACGCCAACACTGGCACTTGGTCTGCCCCCACAACCGCAGCTAGACTGGCAAGAAGTGAAGCCTATTCAAAAAAAAAAAAAAAAAAAAAAAAGTCATCGGCTTTCAGCCAGTTTAAATTCCTACAGCATCAGAGGAGTGCCAGCCACTGCTGCTGTAAAGGAAAAGGCAAGGACGCACAAGGGTTGTGTTAACAGGGAGTAGAACTGGCCCTTCGAGTGTACCTGGCTGCTAGGCTTGCTTATCTACAGCACAGAACTGCCCTCTTCATCTGCTAGTTAGTTATTCAACTAGCAGATTTTCATTACAGACATCAGTGGAAGTCTACCTGGCTGCACTGCTCCAGTCCTTTGGAAACTGTATTATCAGTCTTTCCACACTAAGCAAAATAAAGTACCTGAACAGAAAATGTTCAAGATAAAGTAGACACTAAAAACATGTTACTTCATGTTTGATGGCAATATCATTAACCCAAACCCAACGAATGTGTCAATGAAGGCAGCTAGATGCCAGTACAATATAMAAAAAAAAAAAAAAGCTGTAGGCGTTACAGACACTACTGAATGTAACAGCAGAGGAGCTGACGTGCCTGGGTGCGTGTGGGTGTCATAAAGGCATACGAATTAGCCTACTGCACTGTAGCAGATGTCTAGCTGAGCACTGTTTGTGACACCGCCTGCTATCAGACCAGTCAGGAAAGAAGGAAGAACAGAGTCCTCCCTTGCTCCATCCAGAAGCCTGTGTAGTTCCCGACCTACAACTGGACACAAGTGCTATTGCCATCAATGGACACATCCTTCAACAAATCTGTGTGATTGCAAACCTACGCAATACTTTCATCCCCAGCCACATATTCTGGCAGCGACTCTTCAACTAAAGTATTCACTGTGAGGAGGGAAAGAAACACCACATTTTACTGTGTTTGTAACCTGCCATTCCCTCATACCGTGAAGAAAAAACAAATAGCGGTGAAAAATTATTCCCTATGAGTTTCTTAATTTCATTTAAGGTTTAATAGATTACCATCACCATTTCCCTCTCTGCTATTTCTCTTTCCCTGACTCAAGAAGCCCAAGTCTATTTAGTACCGCATCCCATTTGTACTGCTGGGGGAAGAAAAAAACCAAGCCAAAACAAAAAAAATTACTTTCTAGTTTTAATGGGATTGTTGCAATTCTGTTACCAGAACTACATAACATGCATGTCCATATACAATGAATGTGTACAGCTGCATAATCACATTTTTAAAAAACTTATAATTACTCTACAGAATGCTGCTTCAGAAAAGACTGTGCTGATTCCAAGAAGGGAAGTGCTGCCCCTCCTTTCCCCTTACTCCTCATATGGTCTCACAGTGAGCTGGAACTACTGAAAACCCAGGGGTTTTTATARGGTTAGTTTTCAGCCAGATTAGCAAACAAATCCATCCTCCCACCTGGCCACAATTACACAGATACAAAAGTGACAGTGGAAACACACAGCCAAAGGGAAGAATGAGAGAAAAAAAAAAGTTTTAAACACTATAAGCAGATAGGTGCAATCTAAAGTTGAAGCTTCAGAGCAAAGAGCTGTTTGGAAAACTATCCAAGATCTCCCCAAGTGTTAATACCTAATTTAGAGCCTATTACTGTTTTTCCTCTGTCTGAATTAAATTACATTGCACTTACTGTATCTCATCTGATATTTTATCATCCAGGCATTCAGTACTGCTACAGCCAGTTTACAGCACTTGTATCAGCTACAAGTTTCACCACCTCACCATCCACTCCCCTTTCTACACTATTTCCAAACACACAGAACAGAACAGGCCCTGTCACTTGCTCTCAGCGAGGCTGTTAGCACCTCTCTGCCACAGGGGTACCTGGTGATTTCTTCCTGGGAGCCCAGAACTGGCCAGGGCCTTCCAGACGTGTCTCACCAGTGCCGAGCTGAAGGGCATCATCATCTCCCTCAACCTGCCCGCAACACTCTCCCTACCACAGCCCAGGAGGCTGCTGGCCTTTTTTGCCACAAGGGCGTGTTTGCTGGCTCTTGTTCAACTTGTTGTCCAGTATGATCCCCAGGTCCTTTTCTGCAAAGCTGCTTTCCAGGCAGTCAGTCCCCAGTCTGTACCAGTACACGGGGCTATTCCTCCCCAGGTGCAGGGCTTTGCATTTCCCTTTGTTGAGCTTCATGAGGTTCCTCTCTGCTCACTTCTCCAGTCCATCCAGGTCCCTCTGAGCGGCTGCACAACCACCTGGCCTATCAAGAACTCCTCCCAGTTCTGTATCGCCTACAAACTTGCTGAGGGTGCGCTCTGTCCCATCATCCAGGTCATTTACGAAGATGTCGCACTGTACTGGAACCCAGCATTGACCCCTGGGGCACACTGCTAGTGACTGGTCTCCAGCTGGACCTCATRCCACTGATCACAACTCTTTGAACCTGGTAGCTCATCCAGTTTTCAATCTATCTCACTGTCCATTTGTCTAGTCTGTACTTCCATCAGTTTGTTGATGAGGATGTTACAAGAGACACTGTCAAAAGCTTTATGAAAGTCAAGATAAATAATATCTGCTGCTCTCCACTCGTTCACTGAGCGAGTCATTTCCTCGCAGAAAGGCTATCAGACACCCACCAACATCACCYGCGCTGACCTGCTGCTAATCCTGACCCATAAGCTCTCAACTGACTCCTCATCCACCCAAAAGGCAAAGCTCCACGAATTCCCACGGTGCTCTCACAAAAAAAACCCACAACACCCTGCACCCCTCACCATCCCAGCCTGTCCTTCCTGGAGAGCCCAAAACCAGTCCTCACAGCACTCCAGCCATGTCAGCTGTCCCACCACATCTCTGATCTCAACAAGACTGCAGCCATGCGACTGCATGCAGACCTCTGATTTCTCCTGTTTGTGCCCAGTCTTTTCCACAACGTATGGCAAACAGAGTCAAATCCAAATAAATAAAGTATTAAACTTAGTCTGTGTGGAGGGAAACTTTGTACTGGCTACACTTTAATACCCTCAAACCTCATTTCACACTATGACAAACTCACAGACRCTGGAGGGAAAAATCAAAAGTGACAATGGAATGATAACTACTTGCGGAAAGGAAACGTATGGATAGATACGGAAAGAGGTGCTATGCAGTTATATACAGAGAAGGGAGATACACAGTTCTGTTGCTCCTACCCCCCAGTAAGAAACCCTGTTAGGGGAGGGCTCTGGTGAAGGACAAGTCCCACCTCTCCCTCTGTGCTGCACTCCGGGGCTCAAACCCAGCAAGCCTTTCTCACCACACCGCTGCTCCTCTGCCCACACTCCCTGCTACCTGAGCCCACCCACTACCCTGCCCCAAGCCCCAATTTCTGCTCTTTCATATCCTCAGGAGACCCTACCATCTGTATTTGCAGCACACCCACAGCTTCTCTTCTCATTGAAAGTAACCTGAAGGAGAATTATTTTACCTTCAGTTGTTCCAAGCACACATAGTAAAAAATATCCTCCTGTAAACAATTACTTCTTCCAAAACCAGATACACTTTGAAAACGGTATTAAATATTTCTGAAAACCATGACATTTATCTTGCATAACCTCAAACTTTAAAATTTTGGCTAAAATTCTTTGAAGCAAGAGTGACCTTGGTTGTTCTCTTTTTACAGAGCAAAAATCATCATAGGCTTACAATAAATCACCGTTTACATCAGCACTCAAACCAACCCCTGCTCAAAGACCTGCTCTAACATATGTAAATCTCAGTACCAACAGGTAACTCTGATGAACATCAACATTGTCAAAACAGTACAAAGAAAAAAGAACACAAAGGGAAATGTAAAATTACACATTTTTGTAACTTGCTTAATAGCTTATAGAGACGTTTTCTAACTAAAATGGTTTAACATTTTAAGATACCATATAAAAACATGCTGTGGATATCTACTTAAACGTATTTAATGTGCATTACAGTCTCAATTAGCTCCTGGTTATTGGGTCGTAGGAAGAAGCTTCCAGAGAGCAGTGCAATTCCACAGTTGTCTGCTGCAGACTGTCTTGTGCTTTCCTCTGGAGCAATACCGCTGGCCACTGCGGGGAGCAAAACACTTGAGGCAGGTTTCTTCATTTGTAACATTCTTTTCTCACTAGTACACCCTCATTTAATGTATTTTTATTTGGTTATTTTTCCTGTAACCAACCTCACCTCTGAAATTAAGTCAGCAGAAATTAAAAGATACTCATAAAGAACTACAAAGAAAGAAAATCACAGAATTTCATTGCAGGGAACAACCGTACACGCTACAGATGCTTAAGGACAAAGAAGGAAATTCTTGCATCAGCTCACCAGCTCTTCCCTCCACCTCTATTCTCCCCCCAGGTTCCTAAGACTGTTACCAAAAGTATTACAGAGATGTAAATATTATACAACAGCATTTGAAACTTTGAGAAAAAGTTGACTAATGCCATTTCTGCAGCAGAACCTCTGGCTAAGGAATGCACAGCTGCTGAGCAGATGTATAATTTCAGCATTTAGATTCCATTATTTCAAGGGTGATTTTTTTTTCTAGATGTTTTCAGATTTTCTATTTCCATCTGTTTTTTGACCTCCCTCAGTTTAGTCCCCTCCTTTCTGTTTTAGTTCATTATGCCAAAATAATTTTCTAAATTAGAAACATCTCCACATTTAAAAACTTGTGAATTTGAAGAGAGGTGGGGGAGTGAAGCAGGGCCAGGGGCGGAACAAAAACAGACAGTTCAAGAGAGGCTTGGGTTTGAATAAAAACTATCCTGTCTGGGTCGGGTTTTATTTCGCAGTTCCTGGTTTAACCCAAATTGGCGAGTCTCTAATTGCATTCCTTCCACGAAATTTTAAGAGCAGGAAACTGAAAAATATCAGCTATATGGGAATGTCCTTGTACTTCACCAGAGCCCTCTGCCCTAACTTCTGAGTAGGACAACGTTCCAGGTTTTGATTCTTTCTTTTTAGTGTCATATTAAATTATCGTTGCAAGCTTAAAAAAAAAAAAACAACAAACTCGCCATGTACCAGAAGAGCTTTAAAAAACATATAAAGATTAGTGTAAACCAGTATCAGTGGTTGTCAACTTAAATCTATTCAGTAAAGAATCGATTAATGCAATAGTAGTAAAAAAAAAAAAAAAATTTAAATGGCGTTAGCATTGTTCAAAAAAAATTTCCGTTCACCTAAGCGAAGTAGAAGGCTAGGTCATACAATACTGTCTGTCTTAAACTTCGGTCCACACCATGAGTTTTAAAGAAGAATTATCACTAGTAGGATCACTGGTTTAGCTCAGCAAATGTAACAGATTGGCCGCAAAACCATTGAATTTTTATTTTAACTATTAACTCACAATATTAATTTGCCTGGGTGAGGAAGGGCAATCCTAATGAATGGCATACACTTCAGAATACTCCTACAGAAAATTTTCTATAGAATATTTTCACAAAAAAAAGATTAARTGGTTGTGAACTAGTAAATATAGAAGATAAAATTAGAAAAATACATCAATACGTAAGAACAAAAAAGCACTTTTTCGTTCCGTGAGATTGTTTGCTTTGTCTCCGAGGAGACCTTCAAAACAAGTTTTTAAAAATACTTTAAAGCAATACAAATAAAAGTCCTAATAAAACTTCCCATATCCTCTATCATCAGACACATTTCCACTTAACACTCAGTACCACTACTGAATTTTTGGTTACTGCTAAAATCCCTTCAATAATCTGAACAGAAGATAGTGCATGTTTTGGGTGTTGAGTCTAAGAAGAATGGCTGCACCTCATTAGCTGGCAGTGCCCTCCTGTGCCCTGTCCCAATCCCATCTTGTAATTAACTCTCAGTTGTCCAGACCAGTGTCTGACAGCTGCAAGGCTTGTCCCTCGGACAACACAGAGAAGGGTACAGAAGGGTTTCTGAAACCTTCTCCAAGGCATTCTGTAAAAGATGAACTTCTCTTCCACGAAGAGGGATATGCAGCAAGGAGGAACATGTTTTACACAGCTTTCTGGTTTTCTCATTCACATTTCCAGTTACTGAGGTTCACTCTGTCTGCCAATAAGCCACTCTTGTTCTCATACGACTCTCCAAGTTCTTTCATTCCCAAGCATAGGGGACAATGGGATGATACAGTACTTCCTATTTCCAGTATCCATTCTTCCTGCTGAACAATTCCTCACAACTTATCTGTTCATGCTTCCTTTTCAAACCCTCTATACCCCTGCACAATAATATAGGACAGAACCTATGCCTCTGCATCACCACCGCACTGAATTTCCAACTGAACAAAGAATAGGAAAAAGAATGATTAATTTAGGAAATTATATTTGAGCTTATTCACTACTTCTATATACCTGAAATTCTGACTCTGAACACATAATGTACTCATTTGCACACCAGATCTTTCATGAGCAGAATATTAATTCTCTGCAGAAGTGAAACCTCTGACTACTTCAGTCCTCCAGAAATCATCTGGGCTCTGCCCACTGATTTCCAGGCAAGTTTGGGATCAGGATCTCACAGAAGAAGTGTGAAGGCCTATGAACATTTTTAGTTTTTTTTCAAATCAAGAAAAAGTTGTTAATAATTAACACTATAAGGACAAGAGACTTAAGGAAAAGCAAATTTAGACCATTTCAACAGCTGCAGCAGTGAAAAGGAAATCGCTTCCATGAACCAGGTCTGTATCCTGGTACGCATCTTCTGAGACTTTCTTTGATATTTCTCCGACTTACCCCTGCTACATCTGCTGGTATTTTTATCGGCCAAAACAGGGCAAGATCGACAGTTTTCTCTTTAAGATGGTGAACTGAGGGAATAAGGACACAAAGAATTGCTAGTTGCTTCCACGTTTTATGCTAATAAAATTGACTGAAGCCATCATGTAAAGTAATTATCTGAGGAGACACTGAGAAAATGTGATTTCAAATTTTTGTAAAAAGCATTGCTGCTGTTATAACGTGATGCAAATTTAAGTACAGTACTGCAGAGCTGAGTTAGTAATACTGATTTTCTCCCCTTTTAATGCACAGCCAATTCGTCACATACTAAAATTACATTTAAACCTACTGTATTTTCCTCTCTATTTTCAGAAATTCTATTTTGGGGAAAAAATGAGCATCAGAGCATTCAGCCACATGCTGTAGGTATGCACCCTATGAAGTACTACTTCACAGATTTTGTCTCATCAGAACCTTTTAAAACATTTAAATAAAGTTTGTACCCTTCACGCTACTCAGAACATTTCCCCCTGTCAACGAACACAACCACCAGTGAATTCGGTACAGGTAGCAGTTGGCTGATGACTCGCAGGAAGAGCTCCATTATGCCAATCGCTTTCTCTGGAACAATAGATGTCACTGCAGAAATTCTGAGGTGGTAACACACTGGACCTTAAATAAGGCTTTGCTGTTGCTTCTCCTTTCATCATGCATATACAAGCTATGAATATTATCACAATCATGAACTAGAGTTTATTATCCTACTTTAATACTTATTTTGAATTTTATTAACCAGACCACGATAAAACAKTAAACCTAACTTAAACACACAGAATTCAAATGAAACAGGAAGGCAACTACAAGACACCCATTAGAAAAATGGCAAGAAATAAAACTATCTGGATTATAAATCTGAAAGAGAATGACCATACTTTTCATACCATTTGTGTACAGCTGAAACAATGGGGTCATAACCAGAAACTCCTGCATCTTATCACTACCACAACATGAATGAAGTTCTCAGTCTTATCAATATATCAAATATACGACAACCTAAAATGCTTCAGTGTCATAAACCTACTACAATGAATTTCAAAATATATATTGAAGATAYACTGAAGAGTAGTAGAATAATTGCTTTGTTTTGCTTTTGGGGGAGAGTGGGCATAAAATACACCTAATACGCTCTGTAAATGCACCTGGTGAGGTGCTGGGAAGCCAATTCACAACGAAGACCATCCTGGCAAGTTGGCAGCTTGTCCCCTAGTTGATCGCCTGGTCAGCGGTCCTTGATGGATCCTCTTGAGGATTACGTACCCAGAGTACAAAGTACTGAGCAGACGTTTCTGGACTGAACCTCTCACAAAATCGCTATTCCATATATCTTCTCAATAAGAGCATTCAGAACACTAAAATGATGTTTTCTGTACAGTGAAGACAAATGAGGTGACTATTTCAACTTTTTGTCCAATTTCAAGGATCACCTATCCCAGTCTCCGTATTATTTTTAAAGGACACAATATAGCAAGTTAAATTTTACGTTTGTTTTCAGTTTTAAACATTTTTCAGAATAAGTAAAACTACTTTATGTCTGAGAATATCAAACCCTCAACAGACTTCACAGCAACTTTTAAGGGATTGCAAGAGAACCAGGCAGAAAGAAATTCCTTGCTTTCCCTTTAAAGCACTAACCATCGTGGAAGGCACAGAAGACGATCATCACGACTGGGGACCATCAGCACGAGTGTGGTGGGGTAACTGCAGAGGGTTCTGCAGATCTTGTCCAAGAAAGGAAAAAGTAGAACCACTAAATCAGCAGCAGCAAAAGGAAAAGTTTGCTGTCAAGCCACCAAGCACATGCACTCTGCGCCCGCCCCCAAGTCCTGCATTTTGGGAATATTAACAAGTTAAACAAGGCTCTAAGTACTCCGTATGCGCCCACATACAACCACTCTGACATGATATAACTTTAAATTACTGAGTTGCTTCTGTCATTTATTTACACGTGACCATAAGGTAAGTAAAGAAAATCCCAGGCGCTGAAGATATGCCCTCTTTTTACTGAGGAACCAAGAAATACCAGCCAGATATCCAGATAGAAAGGACAGATCTTCAACTGATGCTTGACATAAGCAAGGGAGAAACGTACACATTTGTAACACATTCCCTGCCACGTACTGTCTGGTCCCATTCATCCACCTACRCTTTTCAGCAATTTACCAAAGAAGTTGAGTTGCAGCTCCATGTGTCAGACCTTTACCTGCTCTTGGAAAGAGATACTGTCCTCATCATAAAAGTTACCAGCCACAATGATGAACAAAAAAGAAAAGGAGGGGTGGTTTTTTTCTTTGGTTTGTTTGCTTTTAAGGGCTTTGGAGAAGGCGAGTTTGTTTCTCTTGGAAAGCCTGGCTATACTAAAATTAGTGCAAGCACTAATATCTGCTCTTTGATCCCTTCTGTGAAGGGGATGTACTCAGATCCTCCTATCTACACGTTTGTGCCCCACTATGCCTTGGAAAGCTGTAGAGTTCTTAGTTACACTGACTGACGCACAATTTAAGAGAGATTCCATTAATTCAGAGTTATTTAATATCACTATTTTCAAAACACTTTTTTCTTTTAAAATATGAATATAGCCTGCACCGATTTCTCATTATAAAAATATAGTTTAGTGAATATTTAGCAAGTCCTTCCCTACATCTTTTTTTAAATATTACATAGCCACAGAATCTGTATACTGCTTCTTGGAGAACAAATAAAACATTATCATCATTCCTAATTTTAAAACCAAGAAAGAAAAAAAAAAAWTTTTTTTTAAAAATCTATTTATCCATCAATTGCTTGCCTTTCAGGACTCTGGGAAGTAGATAAAGCTATCTATTGCTTCTTCAAAATCCTCTTCTCTTTGCAATGCAATACTCCATGACATTTCATACAGCAGTAATGCTCATCTATGGCAAACACATGTCCATTTTGAAGGAAGTTAGCAGACGTTGTTCACTGCACATCTGAACAAGCACCATATTCAATCCCAAACATGATCAAAATTTTGTTAGCCCTGACTTGAAGTAGTTCAATAAATACACCAACTACTATAAAGAATAAAGTTAATTACTTTGGTTACATCACTTACACTTTAGATTCTCAATTCCTGAATGTTGGTATCCAGAAAAAGTACATACATCATTTACACACTCTACCACATTCAGTATTTTTAATTCTCATAACAAAGCACACAATTCTCACTGCAAGGATCTTGCAGAGCAGTGTCAAAAACATTAGGATTTGGGTCCCATACATTGACTTTAAGAAACTCTATGCGCTAGCTACATACTGTTTCAGTAAACACATATTTGATCAGTGAGTTCCCAGTAACATGCCATTTCAGGCTTGCAATTTACCAACAGCTTTCTTCTCTAATTTGAACAGAGGCTGGACCAGATAACATTGAGACGTCCCTTTCAACCCTAAATTACTTCACAATTAAAAAAAAAAAAAAAAAAGATTCAGATCCAGCCACATATATTCATTGTCCCTGGAACAGAGCAGCCAGCGGGACACACACCAAGGACTGGCAGCTGAATCCTGCAGCTGTGTGAGAAGATCCTCCACAAAATTTCAGACTAGAATGCAAAGCCTACCAGGTTGTATGTCTCTATATAAATATATATAAAATACACACACACTCACATAACAAACAAAACGTGGTGAATAACCTAAGAAAAAGTTACAAAAGGAACAAAAGTACAAGAACAAAGGACAAATACATTGCCAGCAAGAATTTTATCCAGACTGCTACAAATGCCACAACATGGGGTATTTCTGGCTATAGACTTGATGAAGTACCTGACTATAAGTTGCTCTCGTAACTTTTTTATTCCAGGACTAGGTTCTACTACAAATCAGGCAACTTCTCCAATCCAGCAGAGTCTTCCTTGTCTACAAAAGGAGCTTCTCTAGTCCTACAGATAACAGGCCTGAACAATCCCTAGGACACTAACTYGATAAAAGAACTCAAAAATAATTACCTGTCCACAGAGAACAAAAAATGTAAATTAGAACCGCAATCAAGTTACACTGGGCAGAATCATCACACAACCTTTGACACAAAGTGACAGCAGACTGCTGAATGGAAATATCACAACTTACTACCATTCCCTGCTGCTGAATTCACTCTTAATTTTACAAAAAAAAAAAAGCAGAGGGTGGTTGATTGAAGGGTGGTAAAAAGCCATTCATGTCTTTAAACCCTCTTCAACAGATTTTGTAATCGGTTATGAAAACATCATACTTAATCGGTACTCAACAGTACAGTCTTTTACTACTAAGGTACGTGTGATGATTTGGGTTTATTGTTTCTTCAGACAGTTTTTCTTTCACATCGCTAAACGGCAGCAGACTTAGAAAGCCGGCGCACAGCTGTGTTTAAAGCTCGCACAAAGGGAAGACGAAGCACCTTATTCCTCGCACCCTTCCCACGACAGGCGCTGCCGCCCGCTCCGGCTGGGGCTGCTCGGCACCGAGCCCGGCATTACAACACCAGGGGCGCAGACGCGGGGGGAGGGAGCGCACGGCGAGAGAACGCAACGCGGGCTGCCAGGCGGCCCGGCCCCGCCAGCGCCGTGCCGGCGGCCCCCGTGCCCACGCAGGAAACCGCCGGCCCCGAGGAGCCCCTGCGCCGGCGCGGCGCCCACCCAGCCTCCCGCGGGCCGCGGCCCGACCCCCGCCAGCGGCCCCGGGCCCGGCCGGGGAGCGGCGGGGCAGCGCCCCCAGCGCCGCGGCGGGGCAGGGCGGCGCAGGGAACGGCGGCGGGCGGGCGGTGGGCGCTCCCCGGCCCCCAGAGGAGGAAGGCCGGGGCGGGAGAACCGCCGCCAGACGGGGAAGCCGCAGTGGGTGTCCGCGCTCGACGGCGCTGCCCGGGGCCGGGCCGCGGAGAGCAAGCCCGGGGGCGGAAGGGGGCGCAGACCCCGCCAGGGGAGGGACGCCCGACGGCGGGGAGAGACAGCGCCGAGGAGCGGCCCGCGTCCCCCGGCCGGGCGAGGGAGGGGTGCGGCGGCGCGGCGCTGCCCGGGGCGCCCCGACGCTCCCCAGCCTCACGCACGGCCGGCCGGCCGGGGCCTCCGCGGCGCAGCCCGGCCCGGCCCCGCACTCACCGGCGGTGGGGGCTCCTCATCCTCCGCGGCGGGAGGGAAGGCGAAGGGGGAGGGGGCCCGCTCCCCGCCGCGCTCCGCAGGCCGTTCCCGGGGCCCCGACGGCTCCGGTGAGACGGGGGCGAAGGCGGGTGCGTGTCGGGCGGGGGAGGGCGAGGGCGGGACGGCGCGGCCCGGGCTCGGCGCAGGCTCCGTCCCGGCAGGCGCTCCCGGCGCGGCCCGTCCCTGCGGCGCGCGGGCGGGGCGGGGCGGGAAGGAGCCGGATTCCAATCACTGCAGCCGGCGGCTCCGGTCGCGCGCACGGCGGGGGTTGAGGCGAGGCGAGGCGGGGCGGGAGCGCGCGCGCGCGCAGCGGCAACGGCCGCCGCCGGGCGTCCTCGCGCGGCTCCCCCTGCCCCGCGGCGCGCGGTGGCCCCTCGGGGGTGCTGGGCGCGCTCCCCTCCCACCCCCCACTCGCGGCGGGGAGCGCGCGGCGGCCGTTGGCGCAGGGGCGGCCGCCCCTCAGAGCGGCCGGGCGGGGGCCGCGCCCCGGGCCCCCCGGCGGCGCCCGCCTCCTCCGCCCTTCCATCAACACGTGCCGTGGGCGGGAGGGCTGGCGGGGCACCCCGGGAAAAAGTTGGCCGGGAGGAACTAGCCGGGCCTGCTTTTCCTCCCCCGTAGTCCCTCCTCGGGCGGGAGCGCAGGCCGCAGCCAGCCGCCGCCTGAGCGAGCTTGTCGCTAGGCTCCCTGCCCCGCTCGGGCACCCGCCCACCGCCCCCAGCCCGGGACCGAGACGTTATCTTACCCCGCCGCCGAGAAGGGCTTTCCCAGTGAAGAGGGTGCGGGAGCTCCTCTAGGAAAGGCCAGGAAGGTGTGAGGGCAAAAAGTGGCCAAGTAGGCGTCATGGAGGCGCTGCTGGCCGAGAAGAGGGATTGAGACGTGAGAAGCAGCGAAGGCTGGATATGGCTGCCAGGCCAGGAAGCTCCATCCAGATGCTGGTGGAGTTGGCGCCATGGAAAATGGACAAGCTGCCAGGATTCACAGAGTAGGTGGGGTGGAGGATTACCGTAGCAGCTTTGATGTGAATTAAAGGGGGCCTGTGCGTGAGCTGGGGTGGGCAACGAGCAGGCAATGGTGGCAGCAGAATAGGGAAAAATGAGGACCTCAAACGGGCCTTTTAGCTTTGTGGAAAAATAGTTCTGAAAAGGTTGACATTGCAGTGCCGTATGAGGGATAGAGTTCCATTGCAAAGGTCAGAATTGTTTGTTTGCTGTTTGCCATTTCCTGTACCTCGAAATAATTAAGCCCAGTTAGTTAGATTGGAATACATTGTAACTTCTGCAGTGAGCTGCTTTGCTCACTGATAAGGTTGCTGAAGGCCATGATTTGCATTGCATTTCCAAGCTCCTCGTCATTAGGACAAATWAGCAAAGCAATAATTTGTCTGTCTGTCTTCAAGTGATGTCTCCCAGCAGCAGGGCAGAAGGAGCTTTAATGACAGTATGTCATATGACAAGGAGACCGCACAGTTCCCACCTGGGCTGCTTTTTTTAATCCGTCACTCAACAAAGTGGCAGCAGTTGATGTGGTCTTCCCTTTCACTTGTCCTGTCACTTGTGTGTCAAGAACTTTGTACACAAAGCCAACTATAGAGGGAAATGAAGATCATATGGCTCATACAAACCTACTCAGTTTCCCTTTGCTGCAGACCAAAACACCCTTTAGGCCTTCAGGCCACACCAGCAATTGCTAGTGTCAAGATGCCTGCCCAGATAAACTGTTTCTAGAGAGTAACCAATTGGGAAGCAATCTCACTTATCGGTGCCAAATACCCACATGTGCATATATTGTGGGAAACACGGGCTTGCTTATTTTGTTGACCTCTCCACAGTCTAGCTCCATTTTTGTGTGCTGGTATCAGATAGGACTTGTAAATGTTGTGTATTCCACTACAGAGTTGTCACYTCTAAATGTAAGATGAGAGCACTGGCTCTGCAGTCTCGTTCACATGCGTTATACCCACGGATCGTTAGGCAAGTGCTTAGCTTGCATACTATCCTATGTAGCAAAACAAAAGAGGAAGTATAATTTCAAACCTATCAACTTCACAGACTCCTTTAAAATGTAGGCAGTTAAAGGCACACCTAGTAAGTGTAGGTGGCCAGATACTATGGTGATAGACATTTAAAAATACAGGTCTTGTCTTACTAGAGATTTAGAAAATTTTTTCCAATGACCATCATCCAGAAAAATCTGTCAGTGTCCAAAACAAAGACAGCCTGCAAGAAAGACAGAATCACAGCTTTCATGCCAAGCAATACCGAACTTGTATGCTTCTGTTTATAATTTCAAAGGAAAATATGAGTCTGCTGTTCTTCCACTCTGTCTACTATCAGATTATAGCAACAGAGTAGACACTCAATATGGAAGAAGAATGCAACATGCGTGTGTGTGCTCTCAACCAGAACCAAAGCTGTTAGAGCTAGCATCTCTTTAAGTAATAATCTGTGTGGTAATACAGTCCTGTGCTTTTCAGGCATTGGATATTGATTTAAATCCAGTATGCATGAATTTAGCAAAAGCCACTAACCTTGAAATTTATTTGATCCCTTGTGTGAAATGGATCAACTATTTTCATCCAATTTCTGACGAGTAAATTTGCACATCGCACAAATCACATGGAAAGTACTGATGCCTTTCAAAACAGTACAGTACTTAAAATGTGTTTCCAATTTCATACAGGTATAAACTGTCATTTTGGAAACATAGGGATTTACAACAGAAGTATGAAAACAATGTGAGTAGACTAAAATTCCTTATTTACAATCACACAGCGGTCTGTGTGTGAGAAGGGGATTGTTGACCAATCCTGACACGTGAGATGTTCAGCCTGATGATGGAAGAGTTTTCTTTATGCACTGTCTGAAGAACCCAATTGTATTTCCCCAAAGGAAAGTAACTGTGGAAATTTAACCTAAGATTTTTGTCAAGTAAACCACGAAGAATCAAACCTGATTTGTTTTGCTTTGTTTACCTTGCAGGATAGGTAGAGATACCTATTTAAACCGGAAGATGAACACTTTAGGTGATAGGCACTCAGAAAGACACAGGGTTCCAGTGAGCTAGTTATCAGTAACAGACATCTCACCCAGTGAAGCTTTTAGGAATCTGCAAAAACTCTGACACATCAGGTTTTGGTAACATGAAGTATTTATTTTGTTAATCGAGCAACGCTCAAAGACACTGTACTCTGAAAATCTGAAAATAAACATATGTTCATTCGACATTTGGCCAGGATGGGATGTGGAAGTCTAACRTGAAATATAGAAGCAGCAGTTCAAGACAGACTGTCACGATGAAGAGAGCTGTATTTAAAAAAAAATTAAATCATGAATTGGATAGTCTTCCAGCTGCTTTCTTTGTCATTTCCTCTCCAGGAATTTCTTATTAGTTCTTGGAATCACTTGGGAACTGCAAATCTTAAATATCAAAAGATCTTTAAGAACAAAGAGGTATATGTAGGGAGAAGGTCATCCATGTGATAGGACTTTATCTTTGTAGATCCTTCTTCCCTTCAGTCTCTGGAATTCATATGTCTTAAATCTGTGGTCCAAATACATTTTTGAAAACTGTTTGCAATTAGATGAGTACTTCTCTGTTACTGTTACCAAAATAAATATTCCATGTTACATATTAAAAGAATATTACCCTTCAGCCAGGGACACAGTTTTTTCACTTAAAATGACGTGAATTTGGCTTTGTCTTTTTTCAGAATTATTTTACTTGAAAGCACATTCTTTTGATTACAAATTTATTCAGCTGTCTGTTACTTAGAACTGTCATGGATTTTGTTAAGTGTTTTAAACGTAAGCATAATTAATTCAATAAGGCAGAATCAAATCTGTGAAGAAAGGTGTTTTTTAAAAATGTCTGCTAGCAAAGCACTGATAGTAGAAAGGCAAAAGTATTCATCAGCACTGCAAGCCCCGGCCAACCTTCAGTCCAACAAGTGTGATGTGGAACCGAGCACAGTGCAGCAGCGGAGAGCACTGTGGAGATACTCCGAAGAGTAACAGCTCAATGTGCAGAGCACAGGCACAAGGAAGCTGGAAACTGTTCCCACAGCTTAAGCACTTGGTGTATTTCTGATACAGACCGGATTCTTCTTTAGACTTGTGCAGGTGGACAGGGAGGAAGGAGAACATAATGGCTATACCTGTCATGTGCCTTAGGCAGCTGCTGCAGGATGTGAACTGATTCCCTACTGAGCTGTGTAGTAGGGAACTCAATTGCATCTTGCAAAGGGCTGTCATAATGGAAGCACTTTGCCTGATGTTACAAGTGCTGTAGGAGACATTTTGCCAGTCAAGAACCAAACTTTCTGTTGCTTTTTCTGTTTCTTTTTCCTATGCCTAGTTGAGCTGTATGTTTCTATTTTATGAACTCCTAGGTACAAAAAACATATTCCAGTCTTTTCACCAGGCCACAATAAACCCTGAGACAACTCTCCTTATAAATACAAAACCAAATTGTTTTGTTTTTCTTAAAGCCAATGTTGGGTAGTAAGAATATTAAAAGTCTTTTACACAGAAAAAGAAAATATTTGTAGGCTCAGCAGAGGCTTCACCTGGGTGCTTCACTCACATCAGTTGTTTGGAGAATTAGTAATATGTTTTCCCCTAGATGCATGCAAATAAAATCCTTAAAGTCTTCATTTGCTCTGAGAAGATTAAGTATTTAAGTTAGACTACTGCTGATTTTAAAATTTATGTTCTGAATTAACTATCAGTTTGCAGTGCCAAATGATCTACAAGGAAGTTTTAATTATTAGCTTCGCTCTGAGAATGAGTATATCTAAGATATGTTTGTGTTCCTCCACCTTTTATTATAACAGGTATTTGTTAGTTTCTTCTACAAGTTTGAATAATCCTTAGATCCAAAACCACATCGTATTAACATTTCTCCTACTGATGCTGAGGCATCCCCTCAAGCCTTTGTAACAAAAAATTCACTTTTTGATAACGATCCTTTTCAGCAACAGAAACTGAACCAATGCTGAAAGAGGAAATGTTTTTTAAACCTGCTGTTAAGCAAGGAGAATTCTTTTCAATACAGAAAATTTCTGTCTTGGTGTGTATAACAGCTTTGTCCTCAAGAGGCATGGATTCAAGTGGATGTGTTTCTGGCAGCTATAGTGGGTAGTGTAGAGATTTACAAAGATGGACATTTATGAGACTGAAAATGCTATGTTCTTCCAAGCTTGTTAGAATGAAACAGATCTGAATCCTATACAAAACAAACGAACCAAATCATTTCAATTAATCAAATCCTTGATTTTTTTCTCAGTCTAAACATATCTTTAACCATGAATGCGTTGCTGTTAAATAAGAACAAATGCAGCAAAATACTCTCATTCTCCTCTTTTTTTCATATTCTAGCAAAACCAAAATAATATAGGTCTACTAAATTAATAATAAGAAAAGGATATGCTTGTATTTCAGTCACAGCAGTCAGCTCATATGTTTGAAAATATGTAATGAAGTTAAAGGCAGAGCAATAAAGCTTTTCCCCCTTAGTCTGTAAGATACTGGAATATGTACTGGAACTGGAACTTGAACAAGTTAAAGAAACACGTACAACTCAAAGCAAACCCTGACAAATAGTCTATAACTTCCCTTTGCTTCCAATGAGAAATTGGCCTGTGTCTGCAAATCTCCGGATTTGGCAGCTATACCTAATTCAGTTTAAACTCCCACTGGCATCAGCAAAAAATTACCTGATTAGGGATGCAGGATTGGATCTAAGATAGTAGCATATTAAAATTCCACTATGAATTCAAAAGCTACTAATGGAAATTAAATCCCCAAAATATAAAATGTTCAAAGCAGTTGAACATTTTTCAGTGTACATATTCAAAATGCTAAACAATAGTAGCTATTGCATGTGTGACCATCAGGAAACACAGCTGTGCTTCTTTGTGTTACAATTAATTACTTCCGTTGTATATAAAATTGAAAGTATTGGTACTCTGGGGCGGAAAAAGGATATCCTGATACACTGCTCCTATTTCCTTACCAAGGCCTATTACTGAATGTTTCACCATTAATTCAGTTACATGAATTATCCTGTGATGAATAAAGGAAGGGTGGTTAATTTTTATGCTAAAAGCTACTTTTTCTTYGCATTTTCACTCTCCTACATTTTTATCTCATTTTACTACTTTCACATGTGCCCTCTTTGATAGCAATTGTTCACTTCTAAGTAGTTGCACTTAATAATGAAAGTCTAAAATAAACGTTTACTTAACTATCCTTTGACTTAAAGATTGTTCTATTAATTTTTTTATGCTATGAGATCAGAGAAAGCAGAAGACTTTGTCACTGTCCTTTAAAAGAATGAGTAAAATCTTCTCAGATTAAGTATTTGAGGCCAGATTTTCTGAAGCTGGCGCACAGAAATGTAATTTATACCTTTCTGTGCCAGTGAATTTCCCTAAGCTGGAGGGGGATGAGGATTCTTACCCAGAGTTAGGGAGGAGTAGTAACAGCCCAGCATTTCTCTGTTATGCATTCTTTAATTTTTTTGGTGGGAATTGCATAGGAGCAAAAACTGTTTAAGGTTCTACTGAATAGTGCAAATCTGGACCCTAAGGATATACACTGCCCCCAGACTTCAATATCTACTTTTTAATAACACTGACTCTTTGTTTTTAGAGAACTTTTGAACAGAGAGCAGCTTCTGTGACTGCTTAGGAAATCAATGAAGTCTCCAACAGCCACCAGCCATGTAAGTCTATAAAAGCTGGATAATGTGTTACGTATTTGTTACTAAGAATTTAATCTCTCAGGATGCTCCTCCTAACTTAAAAGTCCGTGGTTGTATGCCTACATGTAATTAACACCACCAAACTCTTTCCAATCCATTATAAGATGTGTTACACGAAGCTGAGTAAGTGGGGGAAATGTGGAGTCCTTCAATGTGAGCACAAATAAATTCTGCCAAATCAACTGAAATCTTTGCAAGTTTGAATTCAGTCTAGTTGGTGTCACAACAAAGTTACAGAAGAATGGCAACTCAGAAAAGCTCCCATTCCAGAAACTGGTTTACATAATACAGATGGCAGAAAATCATCATCCACATAAAATACAGCCCTATTCTCCTTTCGCTGCAGCAGTTATCAAAGGATAACTATGCTCTGTCATTATTTCATAACAACACAGTTTACATTCAGGTACGCTAAATTTGATGCGATAGCTAGAATCTCTCTGGCCAGAATCTCTCTGGCTAGCACTATCACATTTCTTACACGGATTTTTTGGCCAGAAGTATGCGCAGTGTAGCATAGATGCTGTGTGGCATACATGTAGTAAAGCAGAAACTTCCAATTAGTGTCGTATATATTGTGTATCCACAGTAAATCTCAGTAAATCCGGTATTTCCAGGATGCAGTAGGCCGACTGAATACACTCACACTAGCAGCACAGCACGTTATATTACTTTTTACCCGACGTTGTTACACAGCTTACAAGCATCTGTAACAGTAACTCTGGTCAGGCTTCCACAAGTGCAGAAATCATAGGAAAATTTCCAGGAAGAAAAAGAAAATGGGTCAGGCCTACCAGTGGCGTTGGGTACTGCAGAAGAACATTTGGCTGTGAAGGAATATATTTGGTCTTTGTTTATAATGCATAAATAAAAGTTTTGTTCCTGAATTCATATTTTTTACATGGAGCCAGATTTTGGAAAGTGTGACCTTCTTTCTGCTCCCACATCTCCTATGCTATCAGAAGTCTGGAGATGTTACCTCATAAAGCACAAATACTTAAGTGATAACAAAAACTAGGTCTCTAGGTGCACTCAGTTTAATGCATTATTATTATGCTATGTATAGTAAATGGTCTATATGACAATTTAGGGTCAAATACTGCACATATGAAACACATCCACTTAAAGGAAATCAGAGCCTCAGTTCTGAGTGTTTTAATCCACATACATGTTCCATACACGCATATAGGAATGCTTGCATTCATCAACATTAAGGTTTATTTAAATCTAACTAAACCTTGATCCCAACATTATTTTCCAGTCTACATACAATTAGACCTTAAAATAATTAAAATCCTGTAAATCATTCTTTTGTTCTGAAATGAGATCCTTAATTATGGCTAGAGATATTTATTAAGCTTCCTAAAAATCCAAAACATCCTCTTTAATGCACCATAAGAATAAAACATTCTAGAAGAACAGCAAGTTTCCTAGCTTTCTTGTAGCAAGCAGTATTCATTCCACAAGCACTGGAAGGACCATCACCTTTATTCAATTCAAAATTGTATTTTTATCTATAACTCCTAACTAAAAGAAAAATAAATCATTAATTCAGTTTCAGAAAGGCCTCAACTCTTTTTCAGTAACACTACACGTAGTAAAACTAAGCGGAAGCAGAAGAATTTCCATAACATCTTTGTCATTAATGAAAATAATCTGAATTCTAAAGTAGTAAGATTAGAAAATACTTTTGTAGTGGAGGCAGATTTATTAATGATACTTTATGCATACTAATTTATTATTCCCTAACAGAGTCTGGAAACTTTTAAAGGAAAAACAGGTTTTGTTCAAAAGTTTAGCTTAGTTCGAAAAAAATCCATTCTGCTTGTTCTTACTACACAGAAAAGTCTTGTGACTCAGTCTGACAGTCCTTATTAGTACAACACACATTTGTTACTGTTTTCTTTTGATGTAATCTTCCTAAGAGGAGGAGGAACTGTATTTTTAACAGCTATCTAAGGGCATGTTTTATAGGCATACAGCACAGAATTTATGCCTGAATATAATCTGAATCTCATCCATAACTCTCTGATTTGGCTGGGAGAACAAAGCATTTCATTGTGTATTCAATAATGGTTTCAGCAATCTTATTCACACATTCCTTCCTTTCTTAATCAACAGAAACTGGCTGAATTTAAAGATTCATGATTGGGGGGGCGGGAAACAATGCCAAAGCCTATAGTTTTGAAATCACCATTTTCTTCAGAGCAAATCATAATCTCTCTTCTATTAAGAATCTCTTAATGCAAGACTTGTCAAGCTATTTTGCACCATGTCCTTTTCTAATGAACTTTGCTCTATTCACTTTTTGCACCCTATTAGCTGGCACAGTGCTATGCTTGTGCCTGTATTGCTTCCACTTCCAACAGCTGAACTCTCCACAGATTACAGTGCACAGTTTAGGAACCACTGTCTTGTGCAAAGGTTAAAGGTCAGAACAGACAATCTGAAAAACAGCAATTTTGAACTGACAGAAAATTTCATATGTTCTGTTCATTCTTTTGAATTGTGTTTTTCCTTATGCACATTGTAAACAGAAATTAGGGCTGTAAAATAAAATCAAAGTGCACAAAGTTGTGATTCCTGATGCTGTACTTTGTAATGCCATCTAAAGCCACATCTGTCCATTTATCATGTAACTTCTTAATTAGGTTTAATATAATTAGTTGTATCTTTAAAAATCCTGCATCCTGAGGGGTGTGGATTAGGAATGCACAAAATGGCTGTTTTTATAAGCCACGCTGTTATATGAAGATATCCTTTCATTTGGAAGTGTTTCTTGGCACTAGAGCTCAATGAGGACGTTTAAAACGTTTTGTATATTATTTAAAGTCACTTCTGCTAAGAAATGGAAGAACACCCACCTGAACTTACACAGTCAAACTTTGTTCTCAGATGCACCGATGTAACCTAAGACAGAATCTACCCATTCCTTATAAAGTTACTATAAACAGTATTTGTTGACACAATAAGGTCTGTGACTATACAAGTCTTGCTAAGTTAAAACATGTACTGTTAGTACATTACATCTTTTAAGCATACTAACGTTTGTTTAAAACAGTGTTATTTGGTTAATAAAACATTCAAGATTGATATACAATAAATATTCAATTTCAACAATAAAGTTGAAACCAATGCTTTTAATTTTTATTTTCAGGTCTGAAGTAGAGAGTACAAGCTTGTGTATGCTTTCTTATCAGTATTACATGGCTGAAAGCTGTCAGCTGTTCACATGCCATATTAATAAATATGCCCAAATCATAAAGCTTTAACTGTATTTGCACATTCCTTTTATTACTAGACTGTTTTATTCATGTTGGCACAGATAATCCATGCAAGGTAGTTACTCACACCTCATAAACCACACTACATTCTGTTTCTGAAATAACTAGGAACTTAAGAAAAAATATATATCTAAAAGAAAGGGCACTTGTGGCATCAAGTCAACATGTCAACATATTATAAAACCTAGACTTCTAATATGATCACTGCAGGCAAGAAATCACTCCGTTTCAAATTCTGATGTTTATAAATACTAAACAAATTAATATCTGCTACCAGGAGACAAGTATTGCAAATAAACATTAGCGTGCCCAGCATTAGACACTAATGAGTGTGTTCAGTGCTGTGGACATTCACATTATTAAACATAAATACAAATAATCTTTAACAAAACATTTCACCCAAAGTACTGACCGCTGAAGGACCAAAGTAAAATATTTTTCCTTGTTTTGAATTGATTTTAGAAATGTGTAATGTGTAAATGCAATATAGTAAAAACTAACTTCTAAAAAAAGAAGTCATAAGAATGGGTTTTTTTCCAGATAATAAAAGCAGTCTTTGGAAACATTTAATTTACACTGTTCTGCAAAAAGAACAGAAAAAGAGGAAAAGCATTAAGATCATTTTTGAAGCCTTTGACTGAAAAGTTATTGAATACTTTTTAATTAGATAAAAGACTGGTCTTTTTATTTGATCATTCAGAGGTACAGTATCTTTGTTTTATTATGTAAAACCCCATGTTAATTAGAATGAAAAGAAATATTTAGAGGAACTTAGGACTTGTCCCAGGCATCTATTACAAGACATAAAACATAAACAAGTATACATTATTCATCTTGCATATTTTTGTACAGCGTTTATGTTCAGTGATAGTTGAAGGGCTCTATTCTGAATTATATCTCTCTCTCTCTCTCTATGCATCTTTCCCCCCTCCATATCACAAAGGTGACATGTGGCAGAAGAGTATCAGCAGTTATGTGGTATTCTACCCCTGTGAAAGTTAAAATACTACATTATTATTCACAAATTTCTGGTTCAGATATGTGCAAAAATTATATCTTAATATAGGTATCAAGGGCGGGTAAGTGGATTCCCTATTTTTGGACCACATTTTGAAGCAGCACAAGTCAAAACAAGAAATTTATTACATGATAATCCTCAGGGTATCTCTGTTCTTCATTCAGAGATATCACTCTACCTCATATAGTGATATGTAAACTAGCTTTAATCTCACTTGCTCAGACACCAGCTGGAGTCAGGGCATGTGTTACAGTGCAGGTTATCTGTCCAAGGAAATTTTCAGGACTTTCTCAAGTTAGTACGGCTCCCACTGAAAAGGAAATTTTCAGGACTCTCTCAAGCTAGTATGGCTCCCACTGAAGTCTGTGCTGCTGCATTTTCACTGTTGCCACTCCGCAAGCTAGCTCAGCTATGCTTACATACATTGCATTCACCTTTCTGCAGTACTGACTTAAAATTTACTAAAATTTACTAAATTAGATCCCTTGCTCACCCCTTCTATGCATATTCATACTCTCTCTGGACTATTGTGAGTTCCTTGTACCCTAATTTCTTGCTTCAAGCCCTTCCCCTGACTGTAGTGAGTCATCCTGGCTATTCCCCACTTCCCCCCTCTGCCCCACCCCAACTAACATGTCAACTTAGTGAAACTGGCCTTACCTAGCTATTCTCCCTCCTCCAACCCCAGCTTCAGTAAGGGCTTCCCGTTTCCTCAATGCCTCATCTTTTCACACTCAACCAGAGGTCCCCAGAGTCCCTACATTCTGGCTGCCACAGGTGCTCTCCCTTCTCAAATCCAAGCCTCCCTTCTCCTGCCCACACTGAGACCCCTGTCTCCCACACCTCTGTGCACCCCAGCAACTCACAGGCTGGCCTGGGCCACTTCAGCTGGCTATCTGGGCTCCCCTGTGAATGTGAAGAAGAGACAGCCCCAGCCGTGCTGCCTACCACCATCTCTGCACAGACTGTACCCCTGCCTAAGCTGCAGCCCTCATCTCTGACCGTCTCCTGAAATGCTTTATCCTTCACACTGTCAGTGAAGAGGGAGCTTTTAGGGACATTGAGGGGGAAGGTGGAGAGGGAGACACACACGTATACGCACACGCAGATTAGAGGTGAAAGACCTTATGAAATTCTCCTGAGGCATCACAAGCCCTAGCATTTTGTGTCGTCCCAAGGAGTCTGACTCCCTGTTTTGATGTTGATAGTAAGAGACGAGTCCCAGTCAGTGGGTAACAACAGAAATCTGCCTAAAGAATATCTTCAATGCAGTCTTAGTATATAATATGCCAATACAAGTTCTCTTAAATAACAGAGAATAATAAACACCATTTTGTTGAATGACATTCAAAAATTAAAAGGAAATCTAGAATTGTCTCACTGTTATGAAAAGGTATTTAATGAAGTCAAATATGAGTGAAAAAATATTTAAAAAATATTTAACTTCCATGATTACAATTTATTCCTCTAGAGAATATTATGAACCAGATCTTTGGATTTTGTAATCAATGGAACCATATTCACACCAGCCCAGCACCGACTGAAAACAGAAAATTTGTTTGCTATAGAAAAAAAAGGCTTTGCATATAATGTACTAGTGTTTTAGAACAATTCATGCATACAAAAATCTGACCCTGTAGCACTCAGATCAGATCACTGCTAAGATCAGTGAGAACTAAGATACCTACTGAATAAATACAGGTCATATATGTCAAAACTGCCACAGGCAGTTCAGGTTGTTATTTTTGTCCAAGATGCGGACTGCCTGCAGCTAACTTAACTCTCATATTAGAACTCCAAATTTCTTTTATTCCTCCCCCAAGCTTTGGATAGTTTTTCATCCCTGAAAAGACACACCAATTTTCTTAAGGTGGGCATTACCCATAGGAGGGAAAAGGCAGACAATACTATGTCATTCCTTGTTACTCAAAACACAAGGTAAAATAGAGTGCAGATGGCACCAGAATGTGGCCCACAGAATGCATCCTCAGCCTTAGAAATACTAATTCAAAACTGTCAGTACTGCAAGCTGTCAACACACACATTATAATTCTCACTTAAACAAATTAATAAAACTTGAATAGTGATCAGACTTTCCATTTTAACTCTATTTTCTATCAGACAGAAGTGCTGTCTCCAATACAAAAGTCATTGATATTTAAATTAAAAATTCAAAAGTATTATCAGTACTACAAGCATTGCTCTTTTGCAAAAAAGAAGTTTTATAAATAACTGTTTGAACAACTTGAAAGTAGTTCTTAAAATATTAGAAAAGATCGCTGTATGGTTATCCTGTCGGAGCTTATCTGCTGTTTTACAATGGCAAATACTACTACAATTCAGGATGTGTTCAATTTAAACTAACAAAAGTAATAAAGAGTATGTGCCTGTGGTGTTATGCTGCCTCATGAATTTTTAATCAATGTTAATTTACTATAGGGAAAAAAAAAAAGATGCCCTCTTCCTAAATGGTGGGATAGAGTAGGGAACTTTTGCAAGCTATCTCCCACTTCCTACCTGTGCTAGGTGGATGTGTGTCTTCTGTGTTCATCAATGTGAAGGTTCAGATGTAGATTCCTACCTCCCACTGATATCAGTGGGAATTAGAAACCAAAGCAACTTTGAGTTTTTTTTTTCCACAAGAGGAAAGGAGAACTGGTTTTGAATTAAAAGCTGTCCTTTCCAGCCAGCTCTACTCCATTCAATCTAAGAGCAATTTGGAGAAAGCCAGTTGTCCTTTCCCATTATGATTTGAAAGTGAACTAATCTACTGTGCATGTATAAGCCAAGTGCACTGGCAAGGTTGACCCAAAATGCTTTTCTCAGTCTTACTGGGTTATGGAAGGAGTTAATTCTGTTTCCACTTTATTTTCAAACTAAGTTACGGATCGTGTCTTAGGCTTCCCATCTACATATGGATTCAAGGTAGACTTCTTATTTGGAAAGAATCTAAAGTATTTGATGCTATGAGGTAGCACCACAACATAATGGAATAGCACTCACTTTTCATGAAGAAAACCCCAATCTATTTATTTCCCTTTGAAAGCTATGGCCTTTGGTTCTACAGATTATTGTATACGTGGCACTTATTCATTCTTGTATTGAAAGAAAATGACTTATTACAAAAGGACTTTTCCAGTTGTTCTTAAACACTAGTGTGTGCTCTAAGCAGTAAAACTGCTGTGGGTAGTTCATTTGAAACTGTATTTGTGCATTACTTTTTATATTACAGTTTTTAGTTAATTTCAGTATTTCCCCCAACTGTTGCTCTAATAATGGACTAGTTCATTTGTTTTTGACTGTTCATTCAGTAGGTTTTTGTATGAACCTTGCAAAAGCATGTTCTGCATTTACGAAAGAGGTTAAAGTTAAACTTCAGAAGTATCAACTTCCTAGGTTTTATCAAGAGAAATGCTAGCCGTGGTTATCAACTTGATAATTGCCCAGTTAGTCATCTGTTTTTCACCAGCATTACTGACTACCAGCTCTTCTTTTAAAGATTGATGGCATGGGCATGCTTCTTGCACAGTGGCTTATCCTTCTTGGAGTAGAATGGCTGACCTTCCAAATTCACATGGCATACCTAGAATTAATAATAAATACAATCAGGAATCATTAAAAAAAAAAAAAAAAGAGAGAGAGAGAGAAAGACATGATTATCAATTTCAACTGTATTTCTCTTCTGCCCACACATTTCTTTGGCAGAAGTGCATCTTATTTCCTGGATCAAAGTGCCTGCCTTGCTAGTTTTCCTACGCCATGTTCAGGTTAGGCTCTGGTTTCCATCAGCTCTCCTCTCTGTACTTTCCTGCCACCACTACCCACTAAGTTTGCTAGTTTCTGTTAAAATGAAGTCTGGGTACGTGATCCCCTAGGCAGCTTCGGTATGTCCCAGCAGTGCTTGTGTAGACCATCAAAGGATAGTGGCACACTTGAGCACATGCAGCTAGCTCAGACTTTAAGACCTAGATTCTGATCCTTGTAACGTATGATTTTACAAAAGCTCTGGTTAGGTGCCATGGTCCCAGGGGTATCATCCTGCCATGGTACCGTTAGATAC
The DNA here is from genome assembly GCA_035582835.1 of Phoebastria nigripes. Classification (NCBI taxonomy): domain Eukaryota; kingdom Metazoa; phylum Chordata; class Aves; order Procellariiformes; family Diomedeidae; genus Phoebastria; species Phoebastria nigripes. The sequence goes on from JAYKAV010002988.1 coordinate 409,484, forward strand.
TCATTCCTATTATTACTTTGTCTTGGTATGGGTGCTTATGTGATCAAGGAGTGAGTCATTCAGACAGCCAGTATCATTGAAAACTAATTACTTATTCTTACCAGGTTATTCTTCAACCCATAGAGTTCTCAGCCTGGCTGCATAAGTGCCGGTGTTGACATAACAAAGCATGTGAGAATGCATGGCCGAGGCAGGGCAGCCCAGGTTTAGATCAGCTTAAACTGCCCTGGAATTGTACAGATATCTACACAGGGTAGTGCAACACCACTTGCAAGGTCAGAGTTGACTAGAACCACTTAAGGAAGTCAACACATCAGAATCTAGGAATAAAAATAAACGTTGTCCCTAATGCTTGTGGCAGGCTTAACACCGGTGAGTGATAACATCAGTGATGTGCTACTGCAAGTGGAAGGAAAATCATGTGAAAGGATCTGAGGATAGCATATTAGAAATTAAGAGTCATATGTTTATTTGCATTTGACTTAACCCACTGAAAGAAATAAAGTTAGCTCCTAACAAAAAATGCTATGAGAACTGCATTAACAAAACTGTTACCTCCACAGAAAATTGGGTTGCTAATTTAAATGAATACATAAGAATGCAGTCAAATGAACAAGTGAAAAAGAACATGAAATATTCAGAGAAAGTGTCTTTTATAAGTGACTAATAGCTGTTAGTTTGTGAAGGAAACTCGCTGTCTTAGTATTCCTTTCTATGTTACAATTTCAAAAAGACTTCTGTTTTCACAGGACACTTTTGTGTCACTCACTTCCATGTACCCTTGAAAGACCAGTAGCTAGTTTAGCTTTAGATATTTATAAACGTTTCTATACTTTCTACTCTTCAACCTAAATTTTAGAGTTCAACAAACATTAGAAATTGTCACTGTCGTTTTTGGTGTGGCCAACATACTATTTTTAGCTAATTAGAGGTTCTAGATATTATTACCTTACGAATAATATGTTGTAGAGCAGCACAGCTGTTTTAGAACCATATGAAAAGTACTGTTTATCATATGGATTTTACTACTTTGTGTGCAGAGTGTGGGAATATGGCCACACTATATAGCTGTACGCACACCACAGATTGATGAGTTTGACCAACTTCTATGCTAATTACTATTCATTCTCTCTAAACAGACTCCTTTTTGCAAGTTTCAACAAGCATTCTGCATGGAAATACAAACTGCACTGCTTTGTAAGTAAGATTATGGCTATACTGTTCAGTATGGAGTTAATTTATTTTAAATCCCGCTTTATCTTTATTTAGTAAACATTGGAAAGAGTAACAGCAATAATGCTATGTATTACTGTATGTACTCTCCAAAACTGGATGTTTTATTAGAAAGCACTCACTTGTGATGGTCAAATTTAATAATTCTAGTGAAAGTTTACAGAGGAGAAGAGAAATGACTCCCATCCTTCTCCATCTGCAACTAAAAAATGAAATTCAATCCCTCTGCATCCTTAGGCATATGTTAGTCATTCCTGCTTTCAGGTCTTCTGATGTTACTTCACAATTTATGAGTATAAAGAAATGAGATAGTATTTGGTATAGAACCTACAGCACAAATGAAGCAGGTATCATGCCAAGTGTGTCCAAGAGCTTCAATGAATTTATCTCCAGCTTCAACAGGAAAATCACAGCCATGGCATTTTGTGCTGAACAAAGCAATATAATCTAAAATAAAACAAAAAGCAAACTTAGAACAAACTCTTAACATAATTGTATTAAATCCAAGAGAAATAGAAAGTTTCCAGGGGATGAATTTTTGGATTGTTTTTGCTCAGAGTTTCCTACTACATTCACTGAAACACTCACACTGAAATTTGCCTCTTTTCTTTCATTATTTAAATACAAACTCAGTGCAATACCCCACATCAGCATGACAGTTGTCATCACAAACATAGCAAACAAATAAAAAATTCATGAAATTTGAAGTTATGTTTCTCACATTAGTTTTAAATTAGCTTTAATGTATGTGGAAGCTATTCATAAAGACAAATATGGTCATCCAAAACACAATCTAATGGCCAGTGTTTCCTTAAGGGTGGTATAGAAGCATAGTTTAAGTTTCCATGACTGGATTTATATTCTCTCTGCATTAAGAGAGAATACTATGGAAACCGCATACTGGCTGGTTAGTACATCTTTACTTTGAATATCAAGTGCAATTTGGAAAGACTTGACATTGAAAAAGATTAGCAGAAGTTCTAAAGGTATATGGAATTTGTGAGAGTCATTAGAGGTTATGGCAAAACCTCCTATTTTAAAGGGTAGGTGCCCAGTCAGTCATGCTGTATGGTTTTCATTCTTCACTAAGAGTTACTCTGGTTTGTAAAATTTGATTTGCGCAACCATAAGGAAAGAATCTCCAGAGAGAAGTAGGCCAGAAGCTCGTTAAATGGACAAGGCAGGGCTTACAGAGGGAAACCTTAACCTGCTTCCTGACCATGTCAGGCAACTCATTTGCATGGCAAGCACCATTTATTAAACCATATTACCCTTTCCATAGTTCGGGAAAACCTGGCCTTTTCCTTTCTTAGTTGGCAAGAAGCAGTTCATTTGTTGCAGCACTCAGAAAATAAAATCTGCGCTACCATGTGTTGCACATCTGAGCAGAGCTATCTTTTCATTATGTTGGTTGATCAGTTTTAGGGTGAGGTAGCAGTATCAGAGGTCATAATTCAAGCAACTTAGTAGAGAGAATGTGGGCAGAAACCCACACATACTGTATAGAAGTGCTACCAGAACCCTAAAAGAAGAATTTTTCACCCCATAACCTGTAGATTTCTAGTGAGCAGAATCTACCAGGGAAGGGAAGGGGACAGGGAAAAAAGTGTAGGGAGAGAAATGGAAGGTAAGTATCATAATAGGTAAGGGAGAGAAATGAGGTAAGGCATTCTGAGACATAGAGGCAAAAGACTAGCGCTCTGCCAGTCTATCATATAAAGTGGAGAAAAATACAGAGAGGGAAACACTTGTATATGCAGAGAGTGAAAACAAAATTGGTGCTAAATGGGTAACTGATTTTATTTTGTTCATCAGCTGCTTTATTCTTATGTTGCTTCCATACAACATGAAGCACACGATTACTGAGCAGAACTGTCCAGTTTGCCATACCTTTCTCACAGTAAGGTTCCCCATCCTCCATGTGAAAGAGGCTATTCCCAAATGGCATCTTACAAGCAGCACAGACAAAGCAACTTGTGTGCCAAGTCTGTCTTAGGGCATGCATCACTTCCTGTAAAACAAACAAACAAACAAAAATCTCCAGCAGAATAGCATGCCCTGCAACTACCTACTGGAGAAAAATATAAGGCAGAGATGCTCTAAATTTTTCCCTTCTGTATCAGCCAATTCTCCTCCTTAAAAGAAAGTAGTATGACAGAAATTAGGCTCCTTTGGAAAGAAAGAGGAAATAGGAATGCAAACTTTCTAGAACAATGTATTTGCCAAAATGAAACAACATAGTTCAGCCAGCTGTTTGTATCAACATGCCCAGTTGCTGTTGCAGGATTCTGCACAAAGATTCTGATTATTTTCTCCTTTGTTTTGACACGACTAGTATGAACTCTTCAATGCAAGAGTATGATTTGTTAAATAAATTTTAAAGAGTAATTTTGTCTCTAAGACCAAGAAATGCATGCAGGGGATAAGTGATTTAAGTCTGATGTTTCAAAGCAACTTCAATTATGTACTAATTTCTTTAAGCTTCTCACAAGAACGCTTCACAAAGTAATGTGAAAAGCTGGGGGGAAAAAAAAAAAGGATTAGATTAGAAAGAATCTTAGATTTTTAACTTATGCAATTAGTGAAAAATGAGTCTTCGTGTCTGTTCCTAGGCCATGTGTTCATCACAAAAAAACCAAATTCTGTGCAACTGATGTACTGATGTTCTTTTGAACTGAGTATCCAGATTTTATCAGCTTCTTTCTTCTATCCATATGGAGCAATCTCTATTACTGCTTCATTCTTATCTTGTCATACAGAAGTCCTCCAAATCCAAAAGCTGCTGTACTGAGCCCTGATGCATGGTTACCTGCTAATTTGTCAATCTTACTTGTGCCCAAGACAATGTTTGACAGCATATCTCTGTCAAAGGGCCAGCTGCGTAACTGGTGTAAATTAATTTAACTTTATTAACTTCATTGAATCAGGACTGATTTACACCAGCTGAGAATCTAGATCCTATTTTATGTTGCTACCAATTATATACATAGACTCTGATACTCTTTTAAAGATTATTTTTAATCTCCATTTACTATGACAGAAGGGATTGAAGTCCTCTTCCATGCTTTCAATCCATTGAATAGACAAAATAGTCTAATTTACGTTTGCAATATATCTCATTAGAGAATCACCATTTGAGATTCATTAACTTCTGTTACTGTTTGCAAAACAACTATCACTGATAAATAGGTTTGGATCCATTTATGAACCTCACTGAGCTATGAAGCAAAAAACAGATTGAGAAATCTTATTAATATAAATAGAGGCAGCTGGCATCTTTGCTGTTTTCCTGATGAAAATCCATAATGGGGAACTGATTTGTGCCAGCATTAATTAGGTAAGTTAAGTCAGTACTCTGCTGTAAAATTACTCCTACTGCCACAGTAGCAAACAAGACTTGGTTGGAGCCAGAGCTTCCCCATAGATGTCTGATGCTGCCATCCCTAATTGGAAATTGCAGAGAAAAGCACCTAGTCTGTCAATGCCAACATTTAGACGATGTCAAAAGGTGACAGCTAAGTAGTGAAAAACCAGTGTGGTACTCCTTGCTTCCTCATTTAAGAGAATCATGTCATATATTCACTATAACTGCATGCATAAATACACTGTTAAAATTATCTTATGGTATTCCATCCTCATCACCATCTAAGGTACATATAGAGCAAACTTACTTGTGCCTAAACATGAGTACATTAAGACAAAAGTGGCATCTATTTTTGCCTTTCTGGAATTCAGGTCTTTGTATTTATTCTGTATTTTCTTAACTATAAGAAGTCAGTGGAATTCCTCTTGGCAGCTGTGTTGCTAGCTACCAGTGAGGTGCAGCAAGAGCAATGGGCCTCTTCCCAAGATCACTGACTTCTCCATTGAAATTTAGACTAAAAGTGCTGTATAAGAAAAAAAAAMAACCAGTTCAAGTCTCTTACTATAAATATAAGGAAAAGATAGAGAAAAGTAACATAGTGTGTATCAGATAGCAAAGAACTATCCAGAAAATATTACTTACTTTACACTCACTGAGATGGTAATTAGATTACATATTCTGTCTATGAATTGAATAAGGTACAGAAATACCCAAGATTTTGGATAGATAAACATTATCATAAAATAGTATGTTTCTCATTCTGAAATAGTCAACAGGCTGGGAAATTATTATTAAAAAGGGGGAAATAATTAAATATCTACATTCATCACTTACAGTCTAAACTATTTAATTATTTCAGTGAACCACGCAGCTGGAGAAAGGGTTAAGCTTGTTCTCTTACCCCCATGATCTTAGTGTGGCATCTGGCACAGGTTGGTGCAAAGAACTGTTCGTAACAGCGCTCACAGTACACACTATTCTGCTCTTCCACAAAGCACATATCAGCCAAGGATGTCTTGCAGTAAGCACAATTGAATTCTTCTGGGTGCCAAGAGCGACCCATGGCTACCAGGAAAGGACCCCTGTAAACAATCGTAATTATCTTATTTGTATTGCAAAAAGATTGAATGACCCTGATTACAAACCCACTTTGTTAGACACCGCATACATGTATAACAAGCATTCTACTTGAACCATGAAGGTGCATGTTAAACTAAGATCCAGAAGCCTGAACAGAAATGGTCTTTTTCAAGATCGTTACTCAAACACTTTGCCAATTGGTTAAAATATTTCATTATTGTTTAGTCATATACATTGGATTTACAGACAACTGTTGGAAAAATCATCAATCATTTTCATATCTGCATAGCTATAAGTGGTCTTTGTAAACAGCTGTAAAGACAACAGGAAGAGGCCAAGGGTTGTAACACAGAAGATAATGCTACTATTTGAAAGCATGAAAAAGCAGGCAAATTTCCAAACCTACACACCCACACCTCACAATAGCTCCTAAAGTCTTCTGCCTTCTTTTCATCTGAGAGAGCACTGCATGTGGCATGTTCTAGAAATGTCAGACTATCAGATGACAACTTGCTCTTTGATTATGTGGAAGACACATTAAATTCGTTTTGGAGATTTACGCTTGATTGTAATTAGATATAGTGATTATTACTGGAGTCTTTCCATTTCAGAATGTATAAAGGGCAATAATCAGCAGTTCCACATCACCAAACTAGCTCCTTTTAGTGGGGGGAGACTGTCATTAAACATGGATTACTTAAAGTTGGTTAGCAGTCCACAGGGTAACAATGGGCACTGGTCCAGCAGAATGAATTGGGAGAGGCATGCTATGAATCACTGGTAATAGAGTGTAGGCATTATCTTTCTCCAGACACAAAAGCAACAATTACATTTGGCTGCTGTTCCAAAATGATGTCTCGTTCCTTTTCTCTCCATAATCCTCCCCTCCACCCCCCCAACTCTCCCAATGAAGTTGTATGTACCTCCTTCAAGGGGTACCTTAGGACCAGAAACTTGTTTAAAAAACAAACAGTGATTTGCCACAGCATCCAAGAAACAAACAATTAGCATGTATAACTTTGCAGTGATAAAAAGTGAACCACACAATAGCAAAATGAGCTCTGGAAATGTTAAATTAATGAAGCAGACAACAGACATCCCTGCTGGGTAATTTAACTGAGTCTTAGGCTCTGGTACTGCATATTAATGTACAATAACCAGTCTGATATTTTTTTTCTGCTTCATCCCTCTTCAAAACCTCATGACCTTACCGAATTATGCTGTTACAGTGCCCACAGAGAGGAGTTCGGCTGCTGGCTGGAAAACGCTCAGCCCTCTGAACTGTTCCCCGGGCTATTGCAGGAGCCTGGGAAGAAGTTGAAACTGGAGATGTGTAAGCAGAAGTTGAGGCAGGAGATGGTACTGGAGCACCCCTTGGTAGGATGTGCTTTGTGACAGTGGTGGTGGTTTTTCCGGGTGCAAATTTCTGGGAAAAGGAGTCATCTGTTACCCAGGGAGGGCGACTTGCAGGCTCAGCGTTGGCAGGGGTGTACGAATGAACTGGTGCTGGTGCTGTTTTAAGTAGCCCAAAAGAAACCAAGAAGTATTTTAAAGTCTTTTCTTCTGATGGCAAAACAGCAATACTTACCAAAGGGTACTCCACGACACACAAAAAATAAAAGCTTCAGATGACACTTAATTATGGTCTGTCCCATTATTGCTCATTAATTCTGGACTGAAGCCAAGGATATCAGCACAATCACTGACTTTTAATCCATAAGCATTACAGAAGTCATTGCCTACTGGCTTTTACAGATTTTATGGAGACCATTTTCAAGGCCATCTCTTCATTTTCTAGTAGGAATGGATATGACAATTCTGTGATAATTTCAAAGACTGCCATATAATCTGTTTAAGACAGGTTAAAAATAGAAAAACCAGATCCTGTAATAAAGTTTTAGATGGAATTCCCCTTAATTTCAATAAGAAGTTATGCTTAAATTTTTATCTCATTATATTCATTAAAATGCAGCGTTTTCCACAGATGTCACTGTTATCTATCATTTGTAGGTTTTACTCCTAGGTTTCTGAAGAAAAACAGGCTCACACAGGGAACACAGAGATAGAGAGCACTGGAAGCAATATTGAGGGAGCCAATTCAGCTCACATGACCAGCAAGACAAAGCCAACAGCACTTAGAGGAAGGCCAGACTTGCAGTTATGACTGATCTCAGTTTAGTTCTTGGCTCTGCCACAGACTTCCTGTATAACTTTGAGCAAAGCATAGTATCTCTGTGCCTCAGTTCCCATGTATAAAATAGAAATATACTTCCTTTCTTCCACCCTTTGACTATCACATAAAAATCTTCAGTGCAGACTGCCTCTGTGTTTGTATGCACCAGGCTCTAATCTTGGGTGGAGCTTTATCACATAAAAATAAGCAGAAGCTAGAGCCTGCACATACTGACAAGTTTTCCCGTTGCCCTGCTCTTTTCAAAACATCAGATCTCGCATTGTGTAGGACTGAAGTCACTGCCGAAGAAACTGCCTCACTTTGCCAAGTACAGGAGCACTAAAAGCAGTTTTTGCTTTGCGAGGAAAACAAAGAAGTGAATGATTGTTGGTTTGTGTGAGGAGGAATAGAAGCTTGGAGAGTTGAAGTGTTTTGCCCAAATGAGAGAGCACAGATTTGGGAACAGAACTCAGTTCTCCTGCAGTCTAGGCAAACACTCTGGGTAGTAGATCCCAGTGCCAATAAAATGACGACCAAATACAACATTTACAGTTTTAAGGGGCTTGCAGGTAGAAAAGTATTTCAAACAAGAAGAGGGTTCCGAATGTAACATAGATCTTCCTGGATAATTAAGTGGTGAGAAGATTATGTTCTACTTAACACTCCTCCCTTAGCCCACACCCTGCCACATAGAATACCATACACTGATTATCGGCAATTGCAGGTGCTTAAATTGCATATATATCAATCCACTGTGATCACCCAGTGATCTCTGATTTTCTTCTTTTTATTGACTTCAGAGCTGAATCTAATGCATCTTCTTGATAAAACTTTCTTATGCTATGGCATCAACAAAGTTTCTGCTTCATAAAACTGTATCCCACCTTAGCTTGAGGCTTCTTTTTTTTTTTAACTTGGGAATGGTAAACAGTGTTTAAAGATTTCAGAACAGAGAGTTTATATGCAATCTCTTTAAACCCTGGGGCTGTTGCTATTTATGTATTACGGTATTAAGCTAGGCAAAATTAGAAGGCAATATTTCATCTCTAATTGGCGAGTTCAAAAGGCTCCCACCTATGAGGCTCTCTAATTACATAAGGTGAATTCTAGCTCACTCAGTTTTGTGAAAGGATTCTCCCTCCCCCAAGAGCCAATAATTGTTCATGCAAAGTACGGCAGTGTATCCCACAGAGGGCCTAACAAAATGGTCAGATATTCAAACCCAGAGTTCCAGAAGTGAAGAACAAATGCAGTCCAGGTACTGTTTTTAGGATGTCTTTTTTTATGAATATCTTTAGTAAATTCAGCTTACAACCTCTTAATTTTTCACTTTTTCTTCCTTAATCTCACAATGTCGGTGTTTTATTTTTCCAGTTTGTTTATTCCAACCAATGTAGACAGCATATGGTTTATCTGGGTTCAGATTAATCTAGACTCCTTTGAAGAATAAACACTGGGGAAGGGTCTTTGTCTTTCATTCTCTCTACCTTCTATTTCTTTTTACTCTATCTATCTTTTCTACTTGCCATGGTAAAATAAAGCAGCAAAGTAAACTTTTTTTCCCATTGCTCAAAGAAGATACCAGGGGAATTACTGCAAAATGACAAATGTTGGGTGTTCGCAACTGCTCTTGAGTTCTCTTTTCAGCCATTATCATTTAATTTTACAGGCTGGATTTATTACAACATATTTTCCCCCCGTGAACAGGCTGAAATTACTATTGATTTAAAATAGTGTCATTGCAATGTATTAGAAAGGTTTCACTAACTTTGAGATTTTAGCTATTGTTATTAAGAAGGAATTATTATCTTGTTATCTTATAGCTACATCCCTAAGCTTATATGAACAACTCTCTTGTCTTAGTAGCTACTGCCATACAAATTCACCTTGCATGTTTATGTATTTCAAAGTCTTCCAACATATATGCAGCAGATAAAAGGTGCTGTTTGCTAGTAAAAAGTACTAAGATTCAGTATATCAGAGAATAGATTCTCAAAATATCAGTATTGTATGAGCTGATCCTTAACTGTTCAAAAAATATATACTTTAAATAATTCAGTAACCCAGCCTCTATCACCTTGTTTCTGTCAGCCCTCAGACTCTCTTATAGTAGGAGAGAAAGAATGGAGCTATTGTTATCCTGTTCTCTCTCTTAACAGCCACAGGAACAAGCCAATTCCTTGCTTCTGGGGAATTTGGAATTCTCCCTATCAGCTCTCCATTTATGGTCAATGGATATTTTCCCTCCAGAAAAAAAAAAGGCGTGTTACCAAAGATTCATTTAGTAAAGTAAAGATTTATATAGTCTCACATGCTTTAGTCTTACATACTAGCTCGCACTGTGAGAACAATTTCCTTTTTTTTTTTTTCTTTCTTTGTTAGTAGAACACGTAATTGTTATTCTTAGTAATAATTTTCCAGTAACAAATTTAATTCATAATTACAACTGATTTGGCTTGTTCTACACTTAGTGGCCGCATCACTGAAGCCCAAAATTTTCCTATATACTGTTCCAGTATATAGTAGATGACAGACAAAGCAGATAATGTAACAAGTCCTTTATAAGAAGACACCATTGTTATTTAGAAGAATTTAAAATGAAAGATGGTACATAACCTGCTGTTTTAGTCTTGAAGGTGCTTAGGATTCAGTGAAAAGTTCATTGAGATCTATCTAAGGGAATCCTTCTACCAATTTCTAAAAGAGCGGATCAGGCCTTTACACTTGAGCACTTTTACATACATGAGTAATCCTATTTGGACTTAAGGATTTAAAAGGAAAGATCTGCTGTCTTACTTTTAGGTATCGTGTTACTTCGTAGTATAAAACTGGCGTTTGGGTTGCTTGGAATATAGGAAAGCACTCTTCTAGTCTGGGAAAGCCTATAAGAAAGGAATACACAAGTATTTTCTGCCATCTAGTGGACCTTGTTCAGAAAAGAAATCTATGCTCCTTTTAAAAACAGGTTATGAAATTTACGGGACAGAGAAGGGAAAAGATTATGGAGTTCACAGCTTTCCCTATAGGAAGAAAACAAAGCAGCAGAAAATTCCCACTAGAGTTTGGTTAGTCAAAGCAGTACTCTTTCTTTTCTTTAAAGTGTAGACTTACTGATAACTCCTCTATCTGAGCCAGATACTCAACAATGCAGTTTCATTTTGAGATTGGTTTCAGTTTAACCAAATTTATCCCCATTATTTTTTTCAATCTGAGACAGATGAAAACAGTCTTGTAAACCCTCTTAGTGATTGATTCAGGTTTCTGGATATTGCATATATGAGGCTGTTGGTGGGTGTTTTAATCTGGAAGTTGTTGGCCCACATTTTTAAGGGAAGCAAGTAATCTCATTCCCATTAACACTGAGGGCTAGCATAAAGGCATTCCTCTTCTAAATTCTACATTGCAAATCCTTATAGTAATCTCCACTGTTTTGGCCTTTTCACACAGTGGATTTACAAAAATAAAAGTCTAAGAAATTATTTGCTAAAGTGAGAGTGCAGTTATTGCAAAAGCCTGAGGTTGCACTTAGGTTGGAAGTAAAAGATGGATTTTGTGATCTCATATGTCATCATTTGAGAACAGCTGGTTCTCTCAGATTGAGGCTGCATTTTACACTGCAGGACAGAATTTATACGCATTGACAAAGTTGGGTGAAGAAGTTTTCTAACTGTCTTGACGGTTTGTTTCAAAGTACTATTGATCTTTCCCATCTGTCACAGGAAATGCTGTTTCCTCCATTACTTCCTAAGTGACAATTTCCTGTTTGCTCAGGACTGCAACTGCAACCATCTTTAGGGCCAGCTCATGTTCCAAAACCAGTACGAAGTGCTACTACATCAAATATATAAAACTTTAAAAAGGTACCAAAACAAAACCCAAACATCTTCAATAAAATATCTTTCTTTAATCTCTTTTGTATCTGAGTCACTTTGGGGTTCAATTACAGAGGTATTTTAGAATCCTTTATTGTATATCTCAAACTCCTAAACAATACAGGGAGACTTACTGTTTCTTTATCTGCCAACTTTAATGCTATTTGAATTCTGTCTTTGTAATATATCACATTACATATTATTCTGAATTTTCTCCTGTCCTCTAGAGTACATTATATCCCTGCAGTGCCTGCAAAATGAGAATTTTCCACATGCAGGCAGACAATATATACAAGCTGAAGTAAGTTTGTTGTATACGTAGTGACACAGAACATAGTTTTCATACCGTGTATTTTAAGCCTTTATTGGGAGGCAATGGGGCTCAAAACCAGCAATATAAGGAATTGCAAAGAAGATGCCCATCACAGGAGAAAACAAAAGCATTGCCTCTTATTCTGAGTCTAATTCAACAGCCAGCTTTTTCTTTAACAGATACAGCTACTAATTAGATATAGCTACTAATTTATTTCTGTAGCAGGTTTCTATATTGAGAACTGGAGTTTATACTTCCCCCAAATGAGCATGGGGCTTAGTATCAATCAGTGTATTTAGGAGATATTTTGACTTGCCACAGTTTGCTCTGTTCTGCATTATGGAAATAAATCCTCTGTCTTCATCTTTCCTTTTTTTGCAAGACAAATATAATAACATTTGCCTTCAGTGAGAACATGGTATATGCTGACACACTTAACCAAAAGCAAATGAAGCTGAAACCTTTATTAACTTTGAGACCCTTAAATAGCTCATGATAGTTCTGAACTGGCTTTTTCCACCTTTATATCTCAAATACAAAGATCAATCAACTGATCTGTCTGTCTGTTTTATGTCTAAGTTTGCACTGGTTTCATTTCAGTAGGTCCAGAGATAGAGCATTATAGAAGACAGAGTTTAAGATTGTTAGAATTCTTGGCCTTCTCATATTTACTTGACTGTCAAGATAAAAATGAACATTTTAATTCTCTTGCTAAGATCAGAATAAGCTTAATTTGAAACAGAACTGCATTTAGACTTATATTGCTGCCTCATTTAATTTGTTCATTTTGAAGGTTCACATTTTGGTCATCAATGGTTTTAGAAGTTCACTCCATTTGTAACACATTAATACAAAGGGAATTTAAATAACATCAAGGAGCATATTTTCCACGTGAACGAATAACCATAGAATCATAGAATGGTTTGAGTTGGAAGGGACCTTAAAGATCATCTAGTTCCACCCCTGCTGCCATGGACAGGGACACCTTCCACTAGACCAGGTTGCGCAAAGCCCCATCCAACCTGGCCTTGAACACTGCCAGGGATGGGGCATCCACAACTTCTCTCGGCAACCTGTTCCAGTGCCTCACCACCCTCATAGTGAAGAATTTCTTCCTTCTATCATCTAACCTAAATCTACCCTCTTTCAGTTTAAAGCCATTACCCCTTGTCCTATCGCTCCATGCCCTTGTAAAAAGTTCCTCTCCAGCTTTCTTGGAGGCCCCCTTCAGGTACTGGAAGGCTGCTATAAGGTCTCCCTGGAGCCTTCTCTTCTCCACGCTGAACAACCCCAACTCTCTCAACCTGTCTTCATAGGAGAGGTGCTCCAGCCCTCTGATCATCTTCATGGCCCTCCTCTGGACCCGCTCCAACAGGTCCATGTCCTCCTTATGTTGGGGGCCCCAGAGCTGAACGCAGTACTCCAGGTGGGGTCTCACCAGAGCAGAGTAGAGGGGGAGAATCACCTCCCTCGACCTGCTGGCCATCCTTCTTTTGATGCAGCCCAGGATATGGTTGGCTTTCTGGGCTGCGAGCGCACATTGCTGGGTCACGTTGAGCTTCTCATCAACCAACACCCCCAAGTCCTTCTCCTCAGGGCTGCTCTCAATCCATTCTCCGCCCAGCCTGTATTTGTGCTTGGGATTGCCCCGACCCATGTGCAGGACCTTGCACTTGGCCTTCTTGAACTTCATGAGGTTTGCACAGGCCCACCTCTCAAGCCTGTCAAGGTCCCTCTGGATGGCATCCCTTCCCTCCAGCATGTCGACCGCACCACACAGCTTGGTGTCGTTGGCAAACTTGCTGAGGGTGGCACTCAATCCCACTGTCCGTGCCGCCGACAAAGATGTTAAACAGCGCTGGTCCCAGTACCAACCCCTGAGGAATGCCACTCATCACTGGTCTCCACTTGGACATCGAGCCATTGACCACAACTCTTTGAGTGCGACCATCCAGCCAATTCCTTATCCACTGAGTGGTCCATCCGTCAAATCCATGTCTCTCCAATTTAGAGACAAGGATGTTGTGTGGGACAGTGTCAAAAGCTTTGCACGAGTCCAGGTAGGTGACGTCAGTTGCTGTTCCCTTATCCACCAACGCTGTAACCCCGTCGCAGAAGGCCACCACATTTGTCAGGCACGATTTTCCCTTAGTGAAGCCATGTTGGCTGTCCCCAATCACCTCCTTATTTTCCATGTGCCTTAGCATAGTTTCCAGGAGGATCTGCTCCATGATCTTCCCAGGCACAGAGGTGAGACTGACTGGCCTGTAGTTCCCCGGGTCTTCCTTTTTTCTGCTTTTTGAAAATGGGGGTTATGCTTCCCCTTTTCCAGTCAGTAGGAACTTCACCGGACTGCCACAACTTCTCAGATATGATGGATAGTGGCTTAGCAACTTCATCTGCCAGTTCCCTCAGGACCCGTGGATGCATCTCATTGGGTCCCGTGGACTTGTGCACCTTCAGGTTTCTAGATGGTCTCGAACCTGATCTTCTCCTACAGTGGGCGGTTCTTCATTCTCCGAGTCCCTGCCTTTGCCTTCTGCGACTTTGGCGGTGAGGCTTGAGCACTTGCCGGTGAAGACTGAGGCAAAAAAGTCATTGAGTACCTCAGCCTTCTCCATGTCCCGGGTAACCAGGTCTCCCGTTTCGTTCTGGAGAGGGCCCACATTTTCCCTAGTCTTCCTTTTGTCACCAACGTACCTATAGAATCTTTTCTTGTTGCCCTTGATGCCCCTGGCCAGATTCAATTCTGTGAGGGCTTTAGCTTTCCTAACCTGATCCCTGGCTGCTCAGACAATTTCTCTGTRTTCCTCCCAGGCTACCTGTCCTTGCTTCTACCCTCTGTAGGCTTCCTTTTTGTGTTTGGGTTTGTCCAGGAGCTCCTTGTTCATAATAATCAAATATATTCCTTCATTAATTGGAGCTGTGGGAAGTGGAAGCACAGCATTACAAAGTACTTTAATAGGTCATTCTTTATTTCAAATATAAGCCTGAGTTTGGGAAGTTCAGTATATGGCCTTATCTATTTTGCAAGTATATCCTACTCAAGCTACCTTCACTTATTTTATCTCCTTCCTGAGTTGTGCATTCTTAAGCTATTTTATCAATTTTGAAGTGTCATTGGGCTCCTAATTGGGCGTGCTGGGTTATTTTGCAAATGTATTTCTTTTGAAAAAAGTCAGGCTACACTTTTTTTTATTACAGGTTTTTCCCTTGCTTTTATTCTTCTTCTCCTTTTGTTCCACATTTTCACTCTAAAGCAGAAAACAAATACAACATAATCCTCTATCTTCAGATAGTCTGAAGCAAAACTAGCAACTAGCAGGTTTGGTTCCATGTATATAAATCTTTCCTGATATGTGTGTGCCCTATTGCAAAACGTGCATTCTTTGCATTTTCTTTTTCTAAAAGAAATCCATGTGCATTTCTTTTCTGAATCCTTTCAGTACTTTGTTCTGAATCCTTTCATTACTTTGAAGTCACCTTACCTGGCTGGTAGACAGAGGGCTTTATGCTGGCAGTAGTAATAACTCTCTGTTTTGAAGTAGCAGAAGCAGCAGGACTTTCACCATAGCTTCCAGAAACTGGCGTTGGTGTATATGACTGGCTTGTGTTTCTAAAAGCAAAATGAAGGTATGAGCAACTTTATAAACAGCAAAAGTTACTGATTATGAAATAACAGATCTGGCAGCTTCCAAAGCACTCTGAAAGGAACTGTCCTTGAGAGCTACAGAGAGAATACTGTGAGATTCATTAGTCTTTATCATTGCTAAGAAAGGCTTGGACAATTCTTTGGAAAGAAAAATTAGCTGAATAAGGATTTTAAATAATGCCAAGTTGCTCTTGTTGTCACAGAAAATAGCTTACTGAAGGAATATGACAAATTTATTAAAGGAACTCTCAGTTTAACAAGGGATCAGACTTTGGGAACATGCATACAAAGTTTGGGTTTTCTGTCCCTCTACAAACAAACAGGCCTGTTCTTGCCTAAGATAAATCAATGAGGGATATCTCGTTGACTTAAAAAGATACTGGCTCAGCACAATTACTACTACTACTGCTAAAAATACTAACTACTGTTTATAAGCATTGTAGTCTTTTCAAAAAGATTGTAGTGACCTTTAAAAAACATTTCTGAAACTAACTCTTTTCCCTATTTAGACTGAAACCACAATTTATGTAAATTTTTCTAAGGTTCAGATTCAGCTAACACAAAAGCACGTGATATGCAATATTATGATGCAATTTCTGCATTCCCAGATTAAAAACATTTGCTCAGGATTCCAAACATCAATAAGAAATTGTTTTTCTCTATTTTATGGCTCGGATGGTGATTCTCAGTTTGATTATAGTAACACATTGAAATATATGCCTCTTCTCTTTGCTTATTACTTAGGATGATTCTATTTGTAGTGACTTTGCTTCTTAGACCACTAAAAGAGCATTACAAACAGGGCAAGCAAGAGAGAATAAAGGAAGGGAAGCAACAGATACCAAGAGGAGTGCAGTAATAAAAACAATTCACTATTGAACAGCATTCTTACTCACCCTGATAACATAGTTTTACTTGCTTTTTCCCTTCATTTTCACTATCTGTATGAACCAGATCCCTATACATTTGTGGTGACAGTTCAGGAGTTATTTCCATAGTGGCTTTGTCTATAGGAAAACATTTGTCAGCATAAGAAGAGAAGCGTCCAGCTTTGCCAGACCATTGGTCCATCTTGACTTGTACTTTCTTTAATAGTAGAAACAGATGCCATCTGGAGATAACATGTTATATTTTTTACATATGGCAAACCCAGCAAATTCCTTCCAGTACAGGTAAAAAGCATTCTGACAGATGTAAACTTTTGATTTTTAATTTTGAACAAAATAAACCTATCCTCACAACGTAGCTTTTTGCCACTCTGACAGTGCTTATACTATAGATCTAGTTTGCATAGCATTGCTGCTTCAGGCTAATTTATTTTGTCTGTTTAGTTAGACCTAGAAACATCGCTATTGCTACAATGACTATAGCTAATTATTTCTGTACCTAGTCTAGGGCTTAGGGCTGGATTTGGGTCCACTATACCATGAGTGAACAGGACTCTCCAAGATAAACTATTTTAGTGGGTTTGTATTCACTGTAAATTCTGTTGTGAACTGTGCTGTGATTTTTGTAACTGCCAAAGCTGTTCTAAGCACAGTAAGACTTTTTACTTTCCATTCTTACCATCTATTTCCTGTTGATACCTCCTCATCTGTAGTGCGTAAGAACGCACTGTACTCGGGGTCACTGGACAGAGGATTATTGCTCCTACCATAGCACAGACAGGAAGATGTACGCTTCAGGTACACTGGCTTTGCATACAGCTTTCAAAATGCCTTTAGCTAAATACACACTATCAAAAGACTTTTTCTTGTTTTAAAATCTACTATTCAAGGTAAACTAGACAGAAAACCAGTAAAACATACTTACCTTTACAGGATCAGTGATCAATATTTACAATGTGGATTAAAAGATTTTAAATCATGTATCATACAGCCTTAATCTGAAAATGGCATACACTCAGGAAGGTCTACTCCCAGATGTGCAGGATCATTGGTAGAAAGACTCATTTGAAGCTCTCTTAATGCACAAAATACATAAAGAAGTTCTGAGCCAGATTAGTGATACTTAGACTGTCATGAAGAAAAATGTTTATTCAAAATTCAAGTGTTTCCCAAAGTTAATAGCATGATAAAACCATGTCACTAGATTTCCTTGTATGTTCAGGGAAATGAAGTAAAAAAACCCAAAAACAACACACACACAAAAAATTGTATTCATAGTACCAAAATCATGGCAAAATTCAAAGAAGTCAACTACTGAACTCTTTTACAAGTGTATGATGCATATTAAATACAGTAAGGAAGATAAAAAGGCTTGTCAAAGAGAAAGAAAGTGTTACACTACATCATTAGGGGTTTTAGTGAAGTTAAAAGATTTATCAGAATTTTTGCTGAAGAAAAGGAAATAGCATGTGATTAAAAGAAGGAAAAATAAAAAATAAAAAAGAGAAAAGAAAGAAAGAAAGAATAAAAAGATGTCCTAAGGATCAAAGATGCTTTAATGGAACAGGAAGCAATCGCATCTCGAAAAGCAGTGAAAGCACCCTTACTGAATTTATCTGTAGCAGCCAATGGCATGTGACAGGCAGCGAATTAAATACTGGCTCTGAAAACTATTAGTTGTCAGAAAAAGAAAGAGTAAATCTTTCTAAGCAGATCATTTTTATGTTAATACTTCACTAGATGCCTACTAGCAGCAATAAACTGGTTTGTTAAGTGCTTTTAAGGTAGAGTAGCTGCACAAAACATTTTTATACCTCTTCTTTGACTGGTAGCTGATGGAGGTGGAAGAATGCCGGTTGAAACTAAAATGAGACAAAAGTCGTATTTGAAAAAAATATACCAAGAAAATTAGGATATATTGTCCTACAGTGAATTTCCTTATGAATAAGAGGTGCTCTTAAGTGCTAAGGTAAACAACATGTACATGTTTATAATCATATAAGATCAGTATTACATTACATTTTGATTATCTTACTTAAGCTAGGAATCATAGTGAAACCTGAATAATGGTAACATAAATAAATGAGCCGAGTATATTGCTCCTTAAGTCACTCTCATCCAGTTTTGCTCATTCTTTAGTTGTGGAATTCTAATTCAGCTACTGGACTGTTTGCTTTGACATTCACCATTTATTTGTATTAGCACAGAAAAATAAGTATGAGTTTCTTTTTGTCAGTGTCATAAGCTTAAGTTGCATCAAATCTTAAAAGCAAACCTTGAATGAACCAAAGTCCAAAGATCAGCTAAGTTTCCTAGCTTATGAGGCAACTAGGACAACCCCACAGAACGGACAGGCTGGAAGTAGTTGAAGCAACAACATCAAGCCGTCACGTTCAACCTTTCCCTTGCAGTACCATTCTACAGTTCATTTACCAAACAGAGTCTTAGGTAGAATTTTTTTTTTCTTGGGGAAGCAGCATCATTTCAGAACATAAATGATTCATTTATGTAGATACAGAAAGTACTTAAAAGCCCGCACAATGTATGATCTGAGAAACAAGAGGATTCAGAATGAACGCAGCTCCTGTCTAAATGCAGAGCAGTGCAGGGCTACATGGCAACAATCACATCCCACAGGAGCACAGCCCATATTTGCCAGAATTACCCGAAGCCTATCATATGCCAGTTATTTTCCCAGCTTCTGGAGAAGATTTTTTCTTCCCTTTACCACAGACACAGTGCTTGGATTAAAATCCTAGGATCACAGAAGCTACGCCTTCCTTTTAGAACCATAATTGTAACTCTTTCCATCATTTCTCCTGTTTTTGTATTCCCAGAGTGCTGTCTCACTGGTTGCCCTGCTTTTACCTTCCAGATGGAATAACTAATTGCATAAAGAGCTTCTTAGCTTATTTAAAACACTCCTGATATGCTTTCTTTTTTGTAAGTAAGATTGTTAAGTGAAAGAGTAAGATTAACATTGCAGATTTAAAGTAAGAGTAACATGATCAGTTAAGGATTAATGACTTACTTCAAACATTCCTCTTTAGGAACATTATAAAGATTTTACTCATGTTAGGTGTTATGCATATGGCCTTTGCTCACAAAAGAAAAATCACTATAGAACTGATCTACCAAAGTTTAAAATCAAATTTAAATAGTTAAAGACATTGATCAAGAAATCCTCCTGCATTGCCCAGAAGGCCAACCGTATCCTGGGCTGCATCAAAAGAAGCGTGGCCAGCAGGTCGAGGGAAGTGATTCTGCCCCTCTACTCTGCTCTGGTGAGACCCCACCTGGAGTACTGCGTCCAGCTCTGGAGCCCTCAGCACAGGAAAGACATGGACCTGTTGGAGCCGGTCCAGAGGAGGGCCACGAAAATGATCAGGGGGCTGGAACACCTCTCCTATGAAGAAAGGCTGAGAGAGTTGGGGTTATTCAGCGTGGAGAAGAGAAGGCTTCGAGGAGACCTTGTAGCAGCCTTTCAGTACTTAAAGGGGGCTTATAAGAAAGATGGGGACAGACTTTTTAGCAGGGCCTGTTGCGACAGGACAAGGGGGAATGGCTTTAAACTAAAAGAGGGTAGATTCAGACTAGATATAAGGAAGAAATTTTTTATACTGAGGGTGGTGAAACACTGGAAGAGGTTGCCCAGAGAGGTGGTAGATGCCCCATCCCTGGAAACATTCCAGGTCAGGTTGGACGGGGTTCTGAGCAACCTGATCTACTTGAAGCTGTCCCTGCCCATGGCAGGGGGGTTGGACTAGATGACCTTCAAAGGTCCCTTCCAACCCAAACTATTCTATGATTCTGTGATTTTCTTGGTGGATCTTTTTAAGGTATCTAGAAGTAAAAAAACCCCAACAAACACTGGAACAATGGTGGTAAAATCTCAGCCTCATTCTCCCTGAGCATGTTTTACAGGATGGGGGTACTGTTCTAACTAAGGTCATCCATGTTTTATTTTGAATTAAAATTATATGAAATGCTGCAATGCTCCAATGGTATACGTCAAGCTGAAACTGGATTTTTAAGTCCGTATTTTGGCATGCTAATGCATTGCTTGATTTCTAAATGAAAACTATCAGATGCTCAAAAATTTGAATTATAAATAAATTTAGAAGCCAGTTTTAGTCCCTTATGTTTGAATACACTAGCTATAATACGTGACAGTTTTTAAAACAAACATGGAAGTAGTGCACAAAGATAAAGAACCTATTTCAGCTGCAACACAACCCTCAAAAAAAAAACACAAAGAAAAAAAAAACAAACCAAAAAAACCCCCAAAAACCCAAATAGAGTTTGCTTCTTGTACCTGATTATCAGGGAACCAATTTTTTACAGGTCCTACAAGTTTCTGATTTGCCTTTATGTCCCAAGGCTTGCTGAATTACTGAACTTCCAAGAGAGGTATTAGCTAAGACAATAACATTTGCCTGCTGATAACAGCTTGAAGCGTATGTCAGCACGATACCTGTGTCATCCATTGGCAAGTAAGATTTTAGGGCAGTGGCGTATAAAGCTGATATATGTAGATCTTATATCTTTGACTTAATTGCCAGGTACAAGCAATATTTTTTAGTAGCCTGATAAAGCATTGATTTCTGAAACGGACAGTTGTTTTTTGTAGATTCACAGAATCTTTCAGGTTGGAAGAGTCCTCAGGAGGTCAGTCTCTCATCTAACCTCCTACTCAAAGCAAGGCCAGCTCTGAAGTCAGACCAGGTTGCTCAGTGTTTTATCCAATGGTGTCTTGAAAACCTTCAAGACTGGAGATGCATAGCCTCCCCAGACAAGCTGCTTCCTTTCAAAGGGGCAGGAAAGGGTGAAATGGTCCATGCCAATCTAATGCAGGAGATAAAAGACGTTTGAATTGGAAGTAAATTTTAATATCTGAAGGTGATCTTTTTATCCTCATTACTCATTAAGATTGTGATTCACACTGATTAGTCCATATTGATACATAATCACAAACGAATTTATAGTTTCAAGGCCTCACACTGCCTCCCTTCTCCCCATGAAAGGAATATGAAAGGAATGTGAAATTAAAGTGAAATGGATAAAGGCTCAATCAAGAAATAGTATTATATTAGCTCTAAGATAGCCATGCAAGTAGCATCAGCAAATAATGGCTATCTTTATACTAATTTATTAGCTGTTTATATGTAAATTATACATAATTCCAAGACAGCAATGAAAACATAGCTCTTTTATGGAAGAGTAGATTTAATCCAGAAGATAACAAAAGATATCTGCATCTAATTCTTATATCAAAAGCTAGCATGGAAAATGAAAGCTATGCCAGCAGTTGTCAATCTGTCCCAAGTAACTGCTATACTCTATTCCTGACCAACATAGCTTCTATGCTTCATAGCTTCAATGTGAAGAGTGCTTGTTCTGGGATTCAGAAGGTCTATCCATAGTTCTGTGATTAATACAAAGGAACTATAGCTTCTTAAATGAATAGCCTTCAGTTAAAAAAAGTATGCATGCATTAACCATTTTGTGAAAACATGCCTTCTGCCTGCTTGGGCAGCCTTATTTTAAGGATTTTCTATGATGATACTCAGAAGAAATAAATAGGTTTTGCATGCCAGCGTTATAAACAAGCTCAAATATGCACAGTTATTGTTGCTTAGGAAGCAAGGGACTTTCCCTGGTTATAAGAGGCTTTTAACTGTCTCCTACAACAACTATGTAGGACCCTCTCCTCAGAGACGTGTGATCATGCCAACTGACTAAAAGAGGTTTGCTAGTAAAGCAAACAGTGGATGAAATAGTACTGGTGACATTTAAGAGCCTAATCATACCACAGGATTGAATGAAAAAGCAGCGTAAGAATTACTTCTGAAATGCACCGAGTACTCATAATGTGAAAATTAGGTCCTCTTAAGGTGTTTTATGATGGATACCCACAAATAACGAATTCCCTAAATATCTCATCACTTCGCAATTTTGAAAGTTCATACATAAAACTAGATGTCAATGGCAGTAAACACCCTTGCATCTGTTCTTACCTTGTATTCTTGGTAGCATTCTGGTGATGTTCACCAACTTCATAGGTTAATTGAAACTAAAGTTATGATTAGTGTATTTCCACTCAAATAAATAGAATTAGATCAGCAGTTAATTTTACTTCTTACGTTTTATCAGCTCCATATGGGAACTACCTCCCCTATGTAATTCCCATGGCTGTAAACAGCCATGTTTACGTCCTAGAACTCAGACCTCTTCTGATCTTCTGTTCTGTAGCTATTTCATTTTTGCATTTGTTTCAGTGATGTGAAGCTAACCAAAATGCTTTCAAGTATGTACCTGTGCATAGGACTTAACTGCTGTTTTCTATGATACTCTTGAGAAAGATCATTATACTTCTTGATGTGTAGCCTTCAAACTTGTGTGCTTTGTTCATTTTAAACATCACCTTTGGGCCGTTCCTAACTACCTTTTTATATCAAGATAAGAGAGACATGGATAATTATAATCCCAAATGTATTGCTGATTCAGTTTTTCATTATTTCTGAAGATTATGTTCAAATAATGAATCTTAAAATCTACTGCTTTCTCCTCTGTTAGTCTTGACAAAGTTTTAATGAAAGCAATGAAAAGGCTTAGCAGTGAGGCAGTACAGCAGCATTCTCTCTTTCTAGTGATAGATGCTACCTTTCCCTATCAGTGGTCTTTCGTTAGTCATGATTAAGAGTATAATAAAAGAGGGTCTGTGATTCTTGTGATCCTGTGTTTTCACCAAGAAGAAAAACAAAAACAAAAAACCAACCAAAAAACGAGCCTGTCATTCTCACCCAGTGTCACTAGACAAATATTTTCATTTTAAGACGGCAAAAACAGGACAAACCAACCAATGGAAATACCTTTGTTCCAAAAGGATCTTTTGGTCACATATCCTAAATCTAAAACTTAGGTGTTTCCTAGCTTGGTTTTAATGTGAAAAATAAGCAAGAAGGCTATTCCTTTAAACACATCATGCTTTTCAATAGTCTCTGCCAAGCCAATCTCTTAAGAAGCTGAAAACCTTAAATCGGAGAGAGTAAATGCAGAATAAAACCAAATTAAGTTAAAAGAAAAAGAAGAGAGCTTTACAGATATACCTAGACTGAGATGAGATAGCAGATGAAATAGTGGAAGCTGCTAATGACATGTTCTTGGACCCATGGAAAGGCTTAGGCTGTGAAAGAGAGCTGGGGGCTGCAAGCACTCTGCAGAAGACACATGAAAGCATGTACAAAATAATTTAACAGGGACAAAAATAGTGACATCAGAATCAAGCTTTGTCGGAGTTCAGATCCAAGAGGACTGCTGCATAGTTACCAGGAACAGGTTTTCTGTAGCATACATCTGCAGACTTACAGAATAGCACAACCAAGCACATTCCTACAGAACACAAGACAAAATGCACACATGTAAAAATCTTAAAACCAGAGTCTGTCGATAACTAAGAAAGACAATATTTCAGGACAGGACTTTTGTCAACAATACATGTTTTTATCTGCAAGATCTGAAGATGTCTGAGTCTGAATTCAAGCTAAACTTTTTAATATGCAAGCAGTACCAGACAAAAGATTCTCCTATTTAAAACACAAGTCATTGGCAAGATTAGTTTAGTAAAGGCATTTATTTTTGAAGCATATATTAGATAATCCATTTTCTTCATATTACAGTTTGAACTGAGGGATAAAAATTACTTAAACCGTATCATTATTTCATGTGAAAGTGCCTTACAGCACAGTTCTGAATTACAGAATAATACCTTATTCAAACCTCCTTTGCTGGCTGGATGATTGATTTTCTTGCACTGGAATAAAAACACTGGAGTCCAGTAGGCCAGTAGGTCATGGTTAGGTAAAAACTGACTAAAGTAAGAAACTAACTAGTTGGTATACATAAATAATTTAAGTCAACTAGCAAAAATTAAACAAAAAATAGAGCAAAGAACATTTCCAATTCCATTTGCACACATCTAAGATATGGCAGACTACATCTCAGGTCACAATTATTTAAAGTAGTTTACATTACTGGAAGTGTGTTTTTCCTTGGATTTTTAAAGCATGCTAAAATACACATCTTTTAGGAATATTAATGTAGAAAAAAACCTAAGAGAAAAGAATAATATGCACCAAAGGAATTTACTCTTACTATCCCCAAAATTACTATAATGTAAGTGACAGCAGTATAAATGCCATGCATTTCTTCACAGACTGTCTGACAACTTTTAATATACAACTGTAACTCCTACTGTACTACAAGTGTTATGAATGCATACCTTCTTGAAACTCACTTTAGCTCTGTAGCTAAATCTCATTAGAGAAAAGAGAGTAGATAAATCTAATAGAAATTAATTGACTTAATACCTTACAGAGCAAGTCAATCATCAAATGCATAGTTTAACTGACAGATTGCTCATTGTCCACCATATTCTACTGACATCTGCTACAATATGGTAAGCTCAATCATGTAAGTAAATGACATTTTCTAATTTTCCATTTCATGTCATACTGCAGAAACACTATTAAAAGAACCTTCATTCAACCACTGTAACTATTATGAGGAGTTGTTTTGGTTTTATTCCAAGTGGTAAAAAAACATTTCTAGTTTTAACCCTAGACTTGATTTCTGAATATGTTCACTGTATTGCAGACTTAAAGCTACTTTTTGTTATTTTTTAGGGCAGTTCTATTTTGCAAATTCTTTGCAAACACGAACAACATACTTCAAAGTAAGAGAACACACCAAAATATATAAAAGCATATAAAATAGGCTACAGCTTTTACATACTACATTCTTAAGTTAAGAATGTGTATGCAGCATTTCCAGAGCCATACAGGGGTGTATCTGTGAAAGGACAAAGCAATGAAGCATTACCTTTGGAAGGAGGATGAGAAAGACTCTTGCACTACTGAGGTGGTTGCTGGTGGTGTCATCACACTGGTTGTATTTTGAGCAGCAGTAGCAGGCTGATGTGCTGAAGCATGTGGTGCAGGAGCAGAGGCAGAACTGGTAGACACCGGAGCATGCTCAACAGGGGTACTAATTACAGTTAAATTAAATAAAACAAGAAGCATCTTAAGAAGGTGTGTATTTAAATGTAGAGCATAAAACCTACTATGTTTGAACCCGAAGCTGCAAACATAGTAGCAGGCTGTGTTACTGAGGGAAAAGCACAATTATGCAAAGAAAAAAAAAAAAAGACATTTATTAGGCTTTTTCGGATGTGCAGTTAAGACTGTAATGCAGTTTTGGTCCTGCTTGACTGAAATCTATCCCAGGTGTTATACAGCACTGAAGTCCTGCTCCCACTGAAGCCAGTGGTAGGAAACATGGCATGCAGTACTTAAATGGTTGCAAAGAGCCTGTCACAAACTCTTTGCGCTAGGGTAAGTTTCACCCAATATTTACTCCTGGAGCTGAAGTTTATGTTAGGAGTAAACTTTTTAATTAGGTGAAGAAAAGCAATTTAAAGGATATTATCAGAGTCTTGTATCAGCAGGTTTCCTGCAAGTTCTGATAGTCTAGAAATCCAGTCAGCACAGTTTTGTGTTGGGTTTAATCAGTTTTGTGCAATACAGGTAGTGGAAAGATGTTTAAAAGGAGTCCATTGATTGTCAGTTCATGTCTGACCTAAACTCACCTTACATTACACTGGCCAACCCATCAAACAGTAAGATACCTTTTTACACATAGAACAGTATGCAAAATACAAGGGGAAGATGTAGTATAAAATTCTACTACACCACTTTTAAAACCACTTGGGTGATGAGCATGAGTTGTTATCCTTGTGGCCCTCTTGTGCCATTGTGGCACAGATAGCATGGAGCAGAGAAATATTGATGTTTAATTTATTTTCTCTTTATTTGATTGCAGAATAGATTAATTGGAAAAATAATAATAATAAAAATGTAGTCTTGTATCCTGTGGCCATTTTAGTAACCTACTGAACTACTAGTATCTTTCATCACCTGCTATCAGAGCACCCAGTGCTCATTAATATATTTTAGCCTTGCAGCCTCACTCAGATTTGGAAAGTATTACTCATCTCTTACAGATAGACAAATGAGGCAGTTATCTATTAGACAGCTTTGCAAGATAGTGTAGTCAAAGCCATCCACTGCTAAGAAATGAACTAATATTTTGGGAGGTTCAGCTTATTGTCTTCCACTAGCTCTTACGTCAAATGAAAAAAAAAAAAAAATTAAAAAAAAAAATCATTAAGTGGACTTACAAGATTTACGTTCTTTGCTGACTGTTTCAATGAACTTAATATCAACAAAAGAATAATAATATGTACATTCGTTATTCACTTGTCAATAAACCTAGCAAAAATCACTACGTCATTTAAAATCAAAAGGGGGTTAAAAAAGAAAAAAAAAAAAAAAAAGCAGCTTAATTTTGTGTTTAGGCAGATTTTTACTGTGGATTTTATTAATTATTATCCACAGAACAAATAAGCCACTGAAAAATAACTAATTGCAATTTGACTTTTCAGATTATTATACTATTTTGGGGCACAAACTTCAGTGATAACATAAGCATATGTTCCCCAGGCATAAAGGACATTTTTCTTGATGCCATATTATTGTGCTGTAGATCCATTTTCTTTAGTAGTTATCCTAATACATCTATTTTTTTTTTTAAATCGGGGTATTACTATGCATGACATAGTTGTCTTGTCCACATGCAGTTGTATAAGAACATAACGGATATATTTTTACTTCTTTTGACCTAACTCATAAGTATATTGCCACATCTCTGGGTTCTTACAAATGACTCCTATCAGGGCGATGGAATTCAGTGATTCTCTTGTGCAATGTACAAAGAATGCCTAAAATATTCTTTCCTGCACAGTAAGTATCAGATAACAAAAGAAACCGTACAGTTCCATGACTGTTCTTCAGCCAAACCTTAGCCCTCAAACATTCTTTGTCTCAGCCTTTTTTCCTATGCGAATTTGCCATTGTGCAAATATTTTCTCTGTCTTTCAGCCATTCTATCTAATATTTTCTTTTGCTTCTCTCAGAAGCACTGATACAACAAGTTATACTCCTCAGGATCTAGAATGAGTGCTTGGTACTTCAGAATTCGTGATACCCTCACTCTGCAAGGGACTGTCCCATTTCCCCTGTCCTCCTCCTCTTCTCCACCTTCTTGTATGGTTCAGTAGCCTAAATGATGGTGTCTTTTATTTCAGCTGAATATTTTACTGTTTGATTAGCTGAAATGGAAGTGCGGTTGTTATGCCCACCAATTTCAAAGTTGAATGCAACCCATGACAAAAGCAGAAAAATCAGTATTTTTTCCCTTATGAGTTTCATCTGCAATTATTATATAACATAACAAGTGAGCTCCTGAAAATACTCACCTTGATTGCAATTCTGGTTTTCAAATCATTACACCAAAAGTTTTGCAAAGGTTTTGCAAATTTGTCCATCATAATATGCATTTGAAATTCAGACCAGTTCTTCCATCTTGATGCATTTGTATTATGATGTAAATTCTTCTGCTTAGCTAATACAGTATCAATTACATAGACTATGTAGCAGAGTAGCTGTATATTGTACATCACAGCTATGGATCATGGGCTAGTCTGTTACTGAGTTTTAATACTCGCAGGGTTTTTTTCACCCTGTACAACAGTGGGTACTGGAATTGTCATGTTAAAAGGTGTTGAGTCAAAGTTTAGTACTTGCACATCTTTGATTTGGCAAACAGGAAAGGACTGAAACTATACTGCACATAAAAATTGAACTTAATGCATGTCCTAAAAACAAATACAAACTAGGATTTCACCTATTTTGTCTTTCTATTTTCACTGAAGTGAAAGGGAATTTGCTACAGATTTCAAAAGAATCAAGACTTCATACCTTGAATAGAAGAAAACAGTGAAGTTATTTAATTGTTGTAATGATCTCCAAAATGTTAACCAAAACACATACTCAGTGATATATATTTAAAAGAAAGAAAAAAAAAAAANATGTGGACATGGACCCATGTGGAGACAGGTTTGAACTGGACAAACACATATAAATAAAATAAATCCAAATATACTGGAACACCTTATAAAATTTAAAAGAAATACAAACAAATTTTATCTTGCATGCTGTTTTTCATAGGGTTTTTTATGTGATTAAAATGTTAGAGGCTTGATCACCTTCCTGCAGGGTAGAATATATTAATTAACAGAACAAGGAATTGGAATAAATATAAATGAAATAGATATAAACCTTAAAAATTAGGGTGATCTGGTTATATACAATATATGCAGTTGGTAACTAATTCTCTACTCAGTTTTATAGAAAGAACTCAGACTAACTTGACTGTTTTTAGTTTAACCACTATAAATTTTAAATAATTTTATTTGATATTCAAATAAAATAACATCACTTTTTTGTTTCCCCCTCAAGATTGCCTCCTTTCTAGATTTTCAATCTGAAAGAGTGCAGAAGAATTAAGAACTGATAAATGTGAATGCTGCTTTATAAAATAGATCATCTATTATAACAGCTTCATTGTTACTTATGTTACAGAGTTTTTTGTTGGTTTTTTTTTTTAATACAGTCATTCTGTATACTTTTAATCTTCACAGTATTTTCCATTTTAAGGAAAATCGAAGGAAATGGATGTTCTCAAACATCTCCATATTTGTGGTAACAAACAAAATGCACAATGTGAGTAAGTTATGTGGATGAAAACAAACACACATATCTCTTCTCAGCTGATTTTTCACTCATGGAAAGGAACACAGATCAGTAGAGGTTAAGAGGATAATAATGGTTAACAACCATAATGAGAAAACACAGCAACAAACGCACTCTAACATTTAAAAAATAAGTGCAGATTGAACTTCTTTCTCTCAGTAAAGTCCTAAGTTCTGAGACTTTCTGTCCAAATAACACTCAAGTGGATTATTAAAGCAGTACTTAGTATCCTTTAGGTAATGCATGAAGTTCTTTTTGTTTCAAATCCTCCAACAGATCTCTTGTAAAGAATTGAAAATATAGGGAACAAAAATTAAAATGAATAGGCAAAAATTATGTCTTATTGTAGCATTTGTAGAAAAAAGTGCTGGAGAAGGTGTTTAGAGAAAGACATAACATGGAAGAGTTTTGCATTTGAATATGGGAATATTTTTACAAATACAGTGAATAATATCAGCTGCTGTTTCTCTGCAGAAGGTGCTTAATGACTGTTGTCTCTATATTGTAGGTGAGATCCTTAGGAGTGCCACTTAAAACGTAAAACCCACGTGAACTAGAAGTTGCTGGAATTTGTAGAACTTAGACATCTGCCTTTTAGGCAATGGGCATTTCCGTCTGAAGGAGTTAGAGGCTGTTATTACCAAACCATTCCAAAGCTCCAAAGCAGGTCAGTTATGCAGTTACACGTCACAGTGTACCTTTGATTACTGGATGAAGTAAGAGAGACTTTCTGGCCAGTAGTGATGAAACTGCCCTCCCTCTGACTTGTACCCGCTCCAAGCCTCACAGACCCCTTGGGGGCCACTGACTTAGCATTGTCAGTGTTGGCATCCATGGTGCATGATTTAGGAGGATGCCAAATACTTGAGGTCCCATACTGTGGCGCATGTGTAGTAGCTGTAGGCCTGGGTAACAAAGATTACAAGGGGATTTGTAAATGAGGTATTTATTATCATGTCACCAATTTCCTAGGTAATAGCAGGTATTTGAAGGAGAGACAGAATTCCAGCCACAGAAGAACCTGGTGGTTTAATAGAAGAAGGTTTGTTTGATTTTTCAGTTTTCAGAGATACATGTGCTTACTGTCTACCATACCAAATAAAGCAGCATTTTAGAATGCTAATACCTGGCTCTTTAAGACAGCAGTTATTATTTATATGCAGTAAAGCCTTCAGAAAAAAAAAAAAATTAACAAAAGTGTTGAACCTCATAACTGAAAAATCAAGTTAAGTCTAGGTTTAATAATGAAGGTTTTATTTTCCTGTCTTTTCTTTTTCCTGGAAGAAGATTTATATCTGTAAATATCCAGTGTCCTCTTTTTGTGTCCCCAAATTCCTTACGCTATAGAAGATCATCATGATATTGCAGATGAAGTCATGACAAATCTTGACAGTTTATTAGTTTATTACCGCTTAAGACCAGGAAAGGCTTTAAGTATTAAAAAAGGTACCTTGTATTAAATCTGGAAACCATATTGCTAGGAATATCAAAATAAGACACATAGCAGAGCTGTGATGATAATGGAGATGGAGAAAAGCTATGGTATGACAAACCATGCAAGATTAAGGCAATGTAGTATGACACTAACACCAGTCATATATCAGAAATTGTTCCTGGTAAAATAAAATAAAATAATAATAATAAAAAAAAAAAGATATTTCAGTGGAGCAGCTGCATAGTCCTGTAGATGATTTACACAAATGAAACTGCTAGTGAAATGCTAATATGTGTTACTTGTTTTTTCAATTTAGTTTATATACAGTTGTTATACAGGAATCAAGGGTTTTATTTCATTCTTTTGACATAATTAATTTAAAAATAAAAATCAATTTTCCCTACTGTTCCAAGTGCCAGTTGCCATTGCTTGTGTCATTAGTAATGATAATGCTGGCACTTGGATTTTAACTCTATGCAACCTTTGTTCAAATGTGAAGAGTCTTATAAAAAACAGAAATAAGAAGTGGTTGCACATGGTTTAGGCAGGAATCAACAAGACAGAGGAAAGCATTGAGATAGAATTCTTTTCATGACAAACTAATGAGAGGCATTTCTTTGCTCCATTAAACAATTGGTCAGATTCACTCAAGAAGTACCTTTGTTTCAGTACTTGTGTGTTTTAGTATATGAACTAATAGAAAACAATTCATTTCTATATGTAACTGCAAATTGTGCTGAGATTCTTTGGGAGAAGACAACTTTTGAAATGAAAGAACTTCCTTCCAGAGATACTATGTTTTGAAATGCATAACCCATCGAGGATCAATCAAGATATGCAAGAATCTGGTATATAAATGTTCTTAAAATCCCAAAAAGATAATCTTATTTAGATTTTAAAAACAACTTCACC
Source organism: Phoebastria nigripes (assembly GCA_035582835.1). Classification (NCBI taxonomy): domain Eukaryota; kingdom Metazoa; phylum Chordata; class Aves; order Procellariiformes; family Diomedeidae; genus Phoebastria; species Phoebastria nigripes. Next base: position 441,115 of record JAYKAV010002988.1, read on the forward strand.
AATCTAGACAAAGTTTAAAATGGAAATTGTTCTTTGAAGTCCATCACAAACTGACAATACTCCATTTCAAGAACATTTGATAAAAGCTGCTTATTTTTCAGTTTTATAGGTTCTGAGAAACATCATCCCTGCCTGCCCCATCTCACAGAGCTTTTTGAAGTCTACATTAGAAAGAAATGCCTAACAAACCCACTTAGCTGAAACCTCTACATTCATCATCTGCTCAAACAGTGTACAAATTTCCTGTTTTTGAGGTAAGAACAATATAGGGAAAGTGGAGGTAAACTCTGAATAGGAGGGAAGCCAAACACACACAGCAAACATTACCTGTTTTCTGATGCTGCTGCAAAATTTTCCTTGTTTCTGTGAAAGGAGGGGATACAGCATGAATAAAGTAAATGCAATTGCCAGTGGTGGCAAAAAAAACCCAACAGGGAGAACGAAGATGGGTTGAGGAGAAATGTTTGGTTGCAAAAAGCATCCTAGAGTGGTTGCTCATAAATATAGTTGTGAGAAACCTCTTCAGCTCTCCAAGTGAAACCCACCAAATATGCAAGTTTACTGCACGCTTCTTCTCAATTGCAAACAACTTTGTTTCAATATTAAAGTAAAATGAAGGAAAATTACCAGTTACAATTAGACATTGTATGTATGTATATAATTTCAGGCATAGTTTTGACTGTAATAAGTTTCCTCTTAAAAGAAAATTTCAATAATATTCCAGCGGAACATATTCTGATGCCAACTTCAAGCAGTAAAAATAATCAGACTTGGGCAGTCCTCAAGGATCCAATATTTTGAAGTGATAAGCAGTTAAATGGTAAACAAAGACTCATACGAGATGGATTATATATGTCTGGCATCACTTAAAAATTCTCTGTCCTACCCAAGTAAGTACTAGTTTTCTCAATCTAAGTTGGATTAGAAACAAGTGAAATCATTCCTTCACTGAAGTGAGGAGTAAGTCAGCCTCAATTTCAGTGATAGAGAATTAGGCTGTTATTCTGTAAACACGCATACACGCTTACAAAAATAACTGATCAGTTTAAGTTCAAGCAATTGTGTATCTATGTAAGAAGTTAAGACATAGGTATTTTCATAAAGGATAGAATCCTTTAGCCTTAGACCCCTAAGTTTGAAATCCAATTAAGTTAAGTAATTGAGAGAGATAGTCTCAATATTTAGCAATTTAGTGGGTGGCTGTGTCCTTTCATATTTAAGGAATTGTGCTGGAATTTCAACAACTTTAAAGTTGAAATATGCCAAATGAGAACACTTTTCTTAACTGGGATCTAAAACACAAAGCAAATGTCCTCATTTACCCAATTGAACCTTCTTTCTGAAAAGTCTTTCAAAAAAAAAGGCATACATGTATTTCTTTATGTGGATTTGTTGGGCTCCAATCATTATTATCTTACATTATGTTTGGAAGGCTATTCTTAATATTTTCCACATTATTAGTAGTATTTCATATATTTCTTTGTGTATATGTATGTACATGTGCGTATATACGTACAGTCACATACTCTTTCCTTAGTTTAGCTCCAATAAAGTTATAAAAACTAGTCCAGTTTACATCAGCAAATGTTTGGGCATAGGTGTTCTCTACCGATTTTTAAAACCTCCAACTAAAGTGTGACCCCCTAAAAAATATAAATTGAAGCCAGATTTTCAAATCCAGAAGTAGATCTGAAGTGACCCTCACATGTGGCTGTCTGACTAAGAATGTTATTATGGTCAGAATGGAAGAACCTGTCTTGAAAGTAAATAGCCCAATAAGATCAATTGGTTCACCACTCTAAAGCAATGAGAAACCAAACACTATCTTTATGGTAACCAAGCCGTGAGCTCACTGGAACATCAGGTATAGGAAAGCCAGGATGAAACAAGGTAGAGGAGGATGGATTAGAAACTATGCATGTGTTGGGGGAAGTGTTAGTATACCAAGAGCCATAATCATGCGAGAACGTTAAAAAACAGTCACAGCCTGAAAAGAAAAAAGCATTGTTTATTTCCAGTGTTACCAAATATTCTGTGAGAAATTATAGTCAAGACCAAAAGGCAGGCAGTTGGGGTCAGGCAGAAGCAGCGTTAGGCCTCTGTTGTTACTATTAATCAGATCCAAACTTTTCTGCTCCACTAGCTGTGGCTGTACTGAAGAATGCAGAAAAACGTCACTTGACTTTGAGGTCAGGATTTCACGAAAGCTTTTTCCATGAGTGTACAAGTATAGGATAATGTTTAGTGACGATGGAAGGGGAGTTGTGAAGGTTAAAAAGAGAGAGAGAAGTATAGTAAACATACTTCCACAGAATAAAGCAAAGGAAAAGGCAGAGAGTAAAGGGAAAGATGAGCTCAAAGGCACGCAATCCTTCTTCACAGTTTTGCTTCCAGGAACTATTTCTCTTGCCAGTCAACAGGAGTAACTCCCCTTTGGCTGACAGTGAGCAAGGCTCAAGATCAGATGTGTCTCTTACTGGCAATACTTGCATTTTGAGGAACAGACTATTGGATTTCCAGCCTCTAAAATCAAACATTTTTTGCTAACTAAATGCAGAATTAATTTTACTTTTGAGTCAAATACATCCCTGGGGCAGGCTCAGTGAAGTCGATACCTTCACAACATGAAAGAATTCGGCTCAGAATATTATGAGCAGTTTGTATCTCTGTGGCTACTCAGGCGGCTCAAATAACTGACAGTAGCGGATAGTAGTTTTGAGCTATCTGGGAGAGATTTAATATTAATGCTTTTTTGTCTGCAGCCCTTTCAGTCCCCAGCTGAAATGGCTTTTGATAGAAGGGCCTTAGTCAATGACTGTTCTGAAAGAACAGAACTCCCACAGATTTTATTAAATATTGGACATACATCTCAAACAAGATTTATTTATGCAATATACTGTCTTCCCAATTACCCAGTATATTATAAAGTATATATTACCCAGTAAATTATGAAATGTTTCCTTGTCATAAAAATATGCTACATGAATCAGTCATAAAGACAGAGTGAATGAAATGATAGAGTCCTTCCCTCCCACACACTAGCAAGAATTAAAATAGGTTGAGTAACGAAATGTAAAATTCATTTGCAAGCCAAGCTTGTGTGTGCTTTTGGATCCTAAAAAGAGCCTGAAGAAACTTCAGAGAGTTTCCAATAAATGATTCTGTTGAATCCGAACTGTATGTACTGGACATTGGAACGCTTTCCCATTCTATTTTGTTTTTGGAAACCGAATGTAAGAGATTCCCAAACACGCACATACACATAACAGGTGACCCGAGATGTGGAGCTTGTGCACCTTCCATCTACCTTCTCCTTAGAGAATAACAGATCTAGACCCTCTCTCTTGAATAGCTCCTCTCCATTCCATTAAAATGTTGTAGACCCAGAATCACTTAATCTGTAATGAAGATCTGATGACATAAGGAACATTAGGCATCCTGAGAGACCACATGGTCCTTCAACTCTTCTCTGTCTTTCAGCACTGAAGCAGTAAGTGAATACTATAGGTGATTTTTTTTTCTCTGTATTCTCATGGAGCAACACAAAATTTGTCTCATTTTACAAATGAGGAACTAAAACTTAATAGAATTGCTCATGGTCAAAAAGAAGGTCCATGGCAGGGCAAAGAACTGAAATAAGCTCTCCTGAATCCCAACTGAGTATTTAAAATATCAGCTCACCCTCTTTAATAAGAGATTATGGATTTTTTAAAACAAATATTACTATTCAGTTTATCAGTATTTTCCTGTATTGATCATCCAATAGTCTTCTATCAAACCTGACAGATATATACTGGCTTTTTTTCAAAGAGGAAATAGTTATTAAGGCTTACAGATTATCAGGGTCAATATCTATTGAAATTAAAAATTCTGTTTTTCTGGTCCTGGATTTGCAGGACTTGTCCTTATTAGACTGATAATAGCTTTCATCCTAACATATATTTACATAAACATATTTGCCTACAAATAAAATTTCCTTTTAAGAAGTAGAAGTCACAAAATAATTTAAAAAAAAATCCTTATAGGGTGTCTGGGAGTAAAGTTGTGTGAAAGCTATTTCATTATTGCCTTCCAAACATTTTTGTCTCAAAGGCATGAGATCCTGACACTGGTGGAAACTGGACACTGAGCAGCTAGATTAACTGCTGTTCTGATCCAATGAGGCTATTTCTACCTTTCTGTGTTTGCAGCTGAGAATTTTTCCATGGTCAGATGAATATCAAACTATTGAGATTGTTTGCCTTTTTTTTCCCCAAGCTATGTTTTTGTTATCTTAACAAAGACACCATAAGACACATAAAGAAATCATAGGCAGTTAACTGGAGAGGACAGAAGACAACTATCATGCTGGTTTAGTTAAAACTTTAGCTTGGGATCAGAAAAAAGGGGTAGAAGAAGAGCTAGTCTCTCTTTTTCAGCCACTGTAGTTAAGAATGTGAGCAGCCCATGCCAAAACGATTGCAATATATCCTGCTAGTATGTCTGTTTTCCAAAATAGGGAAATACATTTCTCCCAGAAGGTATCCTGGTTTGTGCAGACAGTGCCACAGAACAGGAGAAGCATTATCATATATTCAGTGGAAGAAAAAACAACCAGCAACTCATTCTCAACAAGTAGTATGGAATTCAATCAAAGCAGCTCACTAAAATCAAAGCAAATACCTCCTATGGATGCATTTTAGTGGCATCTACTAGTATGCTGTTATATTTAACAGTCAAATAATAAATGCAGCTGCAAATACAGCAGCATCGGTGTTGGTGAAAGTTAAGATAACTCTCTTGCAAGATATACATAGTGATATTTGGCATGCAAGTGTATGTACTCCAATTTATCTTATTGGTAAACACATCACTTTAATAAGAACAAAGATGGCAAAATTCTAAGTATGTGGAGCAATATGAGCTGGGATGTATTTCAGATAATTATTCCCTATCTTGGCCTTAAGTGTGCAATAGGATTTATCTGAATGGTTCTCTCTAGCTTTTTATAGCCCCAGTGGTAAAGCACAGGTATCTGCCAGCAGGCACATGAACACAGGATCAGGACTTTCAGTTTGTATTTGTGACCATTATAGACAAAACCAATGCACAAGAAGTTTAGGTATTGTACACCAGGAAATTATTCTCCATTCACTGAAGTGTTCTTTCTCATCATGACTTCACTTTTCTCCAGGGAAGCTGACAGAGGAATAAGAACCCATAGATCTCAATTTCAGCTAGTAGTTTTTTTAGAGCTATTTTTTAATTTGTGCGCATCGATGATAAGAAAATTCATACTTTCTCTACATGGTATTATCCTAAGTTTGAAGCTGCAGCTGAAATATACTAATGCGTCTTTTCTGTTCAGTTCCTGAACCAAACAAGTAAGTGGTATGAATTAGAGCTGTTGTCATTCTTTCAGAATGTGGATTTTTATTTCCTAAATTCTCTTAAGGATTTTCTTACCTTCCCTCTCTCTCATTTGTAATCATATAACATTCTGGGTCAACTACAACAAATGCTTACATGGAAATGAACTATTAGGAAGTTATTAGTATTTAGCGTAATTCTGCTGACATTAATGCAATTTAGAAGCAGAATAAAAGGAAGCAGTGCCAGTGCTATGCTATCAGCCAGTTCTCCAGCTCACCCTAAACAAAGCTCTGTGAGCCAGTCTGATGATCCACAGACCACAACTGAGTACCGCTGGGTTACACATGCTTGTTGGAAAGCCTGCTACACGCAAGCACTGCTTTTTCCTTGTTGGACTGAAGGCGATGCAAGGCAGTAGTCAGAGAGAAAGGTAGCATTGTGCACTGGTATCTTGGTTAGCCATCTACATTGGTGGAAGGATGCATATGAGAATCTTAAAGGTTGCACAGTAGGAATGAAAGTGATGTTAATTTCTGCTCATGCAAAAGTTAAGTGCTGGACAGGAACATGCAGAAGACTGAGATGGTAAAGACGAGATGTTAAATATAGGTCAGTACACCACCACCCCGCCCCAAATTGAATCTCGAGCTTTAACAAGCTCTGTCAGCTTATGCATTACTTCCTCTATGAACTATTTTGAGAAAAGCTTCATGGTATTTGCTAATTTCATTTGGAGGCCTCACTCTTTCAATTTTAAGCGAGTACGTTCAAGTGGATACACCATACCTTATGGTCACCATCTTTGATCAATTGGTTCTACAGAGAACTGGCTTGAAAACAAGGAATTTATGATCTCTAAATTCATTTTTCCCACAGAACTTCCAGGAGTATTTACTGGAAGAAAGACACTATATTTGATCAATTTTCCCTTCTGGTTTTACTCAGAATTCCATAGAAACAATTGAGTTAATTTACTATTCCTATGTTTTTGTCACTCTTTAGGTGCTAAAAGGTAAGTGGGGATCAGAATATATTAAACCAATGTGCTTATTATTCTTTATTGCTGTTATGTTCCTTAAAGGAGAAAGCTACCTATAGAAGTCTGCTTTATTTCATGGGCTGTTGTGGAAAAATAAGGTATGTCTTTCAAAAGGATGTTGGTAATCTGATTAGTGTACAGATAGGAAGTTTTTGGCAATTGGACAGGTCAGCAATGCTAATCATCAGAAATTCTGGCAAATGAATCAAGGTGCCTTAGCTTGTCTTGGTGGTGTCAGATGGCTTTGATAAGCAGCAGTAGAACAAAGAATGTTATTGTGCTTGAGAGCAAATTTTAGTCAATTCACTTTGTGTATATTGCAGAAAGCTGTTGATTAAAGGCTGATTAAAGAAAGTCATTATCTGGTACTACCAAGTACCATACCAAAATTCTAGCTTTTTAACTTTGCAAACTAAAATTTGTGCAAGTATCCATGTATTTTCTGATACATGTAGTGATGGTGTAATGATAGTCCCAGTCACTGAAACTCATGGTAGACACTGCTAAAGCAGCCACAAAATCAACTTAGTCCCTGTGGGAATCTGAATGCACAAGTGAAAAATTGGTGTCACCTCTTCTGCCCCTGAAGAAGGCTTCAGACAGCTCTGTGATACACAAGAGTTGGACTTTTCAAAAGTGATAAAGTAGTCCCTAAAATACTTGTTCCTCGCTACTGAAGATATACTCCACGCAGTTGTGCATAATGACAGAGAAACAGCAATGAAAAGAAAGCGACCTCTGTATTTATTACATAGCAAAAACTTACTCTCCTTCCCATGCAGGCAGGCGTGAAAAGAGGGAGGCAAGGGAAGGAGCCACAGAACCTTTCTCCTTTTGTAATTTCTTCATGCATGAAAGGAAGAGAGGTCAAGTCCTCATGCCTGCTTTCCTAAAGTCACACTCTAGCCATGTCCCATCAGCACACACTGCATGCAAGTCAGTATTCCTGCCGCAAACTAAGCACCGTAGGAGGTGAGGAGGAGACCATTTGAGTAGAAGGCAAGGCAGCAGTTTTCAGGAAACAGGTTAGTTTAGATCAAACGGTCTTATACCACAGCAGAAAATGAGCATTTCCCTGTGTCATAACCAGACAAGCAGATTTACCTGGAAGGCCTTTTGGTTTTGATTTCCTACTGGCATCAGCTTTGCTGTATCTTCATTAAATGCTTATAACACTATGCTTTACTGGCAATATTGGGAAGGGCAGGGGGTTAATATCACTATCCACATCCTGCATTTTACTTTATTTTTGGTACAGTGGCTATTTAGAAGACAGTATTGTCACCAACCATTGTCCTCTGCTCAGCAGAACAGTCATGGTTCAAAATATATTCAGTGTGGGACAGATATACCTGCCTATCATCAATGCTGTTTTAAAGAATTACATGACTCATTGAGTCTTCAATCAGGAACCTATTTTAAGCCTCATTGTCATTAACTGAGAGTAATTTTCCTAGGCAAACCAGCAGACTTCTGCAAATGGTCAAGAAACACTGCAAAATGGGGTCGGTCAATCAGAAGCAACATACACTGAGATAAGCCTGGACATATTAAAAATAGGGCATAACCAGGCCAGACTTGACCTTTGCTAGAACAAAGCTAGTGGTTTCTTAAAGCTGTTAATGATTTCTTATCAGACCTAAGTCTGTTACAGTCTCTAGCCATGAGATGTAGTGGAATGACAAATCCAGCCCAATTTCTCCACCTTACAGAAAAAGCCTGCCTCCTACTCAGGAGGGAAAAACAAGGCCTGTTAATAGTTATATAAAGAAAGATCTGTAACATTCATCTTCTGGGCTTGAAGATCTCCATGACAACATAAAGGCAGATTTTTGAGGAGTAAGAGTTAAGGAATTACTAGTCTAAATATAAACAAGAAACTGGATAGAAAAAATTGACTGACAGTTTAATTAACAAAGGCCATCACTTGGGAGATTTTTTGAGAGGGACTGGACTAAGCAGTGGAAATATGCTGTAGTAAACAATCTTGCCTTAGGGATTGATGACAGCACCTTCACAAAAGGTCTTTATCATTGCAAAAGTTCCAAAAGTTACCAACTATTGAAGATTTCTTCTATTACTTCTTTTCTGTAATTACATAAAGAATTGAAATTCTACAAGCTTGGGGAGTGTTTAGATTCCATTTTGTATCCTCTAGGAAAAAGGATTACAACTACTTCTCTATCTGATTACATGGTTTATATGCACTGAATTTTTATCATTAAATCCACTGAGGCAGAGCTAAGGGGAAGGGGTTTCTTAATTACATCTGCATTAATTTCATACCTGATCAAACTATGCTTTTCTGATTATTAAAAAATACTTTTAAAAATAACATTAAGTGTAAACATTGAGATATAATCTAGAAATTTTCTTTTCCATTATAGTACATGCACTAGGACTATTTGAAACATAGTATCTGTATTATGTTCATAAAACATTAAGGATACACAATTCCTATTTAAGTGAAAATAGGAATTATTACTTATTCAGAAAACCATTTAATTTGGTTGAAAATTAGAACTGGCAGATTTTTTTACTTAGGTACATTTGATGTTTATGAAAAAAAAGTTAATTGCCTATTCATATTTTAAATTCTATCAAAATTTCCCATATAGAAATAAAATTCACCCACTCTGAACCAAAGTTTGATCTTAGCAACATTCAGGAAAAGTTAAAATGTTGCTCTTATTTCATGCAGTTATGCTTATTTTCCACAGGCACTAATAAGACGGTATGATCAGAATCTGTTTGTGTTCCCATAAGGAAAATATAAATGMATGTTGTGTATTAAATGGCAAGCTTACTGAATTGCTGCGGTACTTATCTAAGAAAAGTGAAATGCATTTTAAAAGGAACTAGTGCTCATGTACTCTTAAATAATACTCAAAAATTACTATTTTTTTTTAAAGTACGATAGCTAGATTTTTTTCCCCTTAAACACTCCAGTATTTGGTTGATTTATGCAAAATCCTCCATGAACAGTAGCTTTTCCTTCCTTCTATAACACAGAAAAACAATGGAAGTTTGAATGAACTTTGTTCTTGTATGGACTGCTGATATAAATTCCAGATGTTTGAAAGCAGCAAGAAGTGTAAGAATTTCAATCTAATCTCATGCACTAATCTCTCTGATCAGAATTACTGCTACCACATAAAGGTTTTTTTTTTTTAAATTTGCAGTTTATAGAAGTTAATGGGAAAAAAAACCAAACCAAACCAACTATTGAGGGCTGTAGGCAGGGCTGCAACAGAGTCAACCTTCCATTGCAGAGACCAGTGTTTTATCACCAGAAACTTTTGCTTCAGTCAATGCTAAGGACTCGTAATGCAGATTGTTGAGGGCTAACATCAACTGTTTCTATGGAAACCACAAACAGTTTAATTTACTTGCATTTTTTGTTTCATTTAATGATCAGAGCATAAACTAGAAAGGGAAGTGACATTGCTCTTGGTGTACTTCAAACAGAAAATAGAAATATTTGGGGGCCTTTTGTACAGGTTTGCCATATCTTAACTGATACAGCTTAAAAGCAAAGCATTGTTGTAATGTTCAAACAAAAAGATCCCATTCTAAGCACCAGCAATGCCTCAAGTGCCTTCGCCATGGGTGCAAATTAATACATGATTGCCAGAGAATGCATATTATTCCCATGGAAGTGCTAAACGATATTATCAATAGGTTGTCATCTAACATCTATTAATTATGCTTTGTTTTCATTCACATCTAATACAATATTTGTTCATTTCTGTTGTTGTTCTTTCAACTGCTTTGTCAGAGTTTATTCTAATTCAGATAAATTAAAGGTCAGTAAGAATTATAGGTAATAGGGGAAAGCTTTTTGACCAAATTTTCTATTGTGGAAAGAAAAGTTCTCCTTCTTTCAATAATCAGTTGAAGCAGTTATTGTTTTAAAACAGAATAAAGTACTGTGTAAAACAGGCACGTAATTATTTTAGTTTTAAAACCTTTTATTTCAGATAAAGCATGCTGCTATATACAGAAAAAAATGTGGGTCAAAGCATGAGCAATACAGAATGGGCAATATATTCCTTAAAACTTACATATTCCATAAAACTTACAAGATGCTTTTAAAAACTTCAGTGCACCAGTAGTACTACATATTCTTCTCACTCCTAAATCACCTCTAGCAAAATGTCATTTCCTCACAGATCCTGAGCAACCACAGCTATCTCTCTCTAGCTTTCATATAATGACAAATTCAGGTTTCCAACAGAAAACTTACAGCAGTGGTTTCAGCAAATGACTTCTACCAGTATAATATGTTGAAGAAACATAACTTCACATTGCTAATATCTTATTTCAAACGGCATCATTCAACTATGCAAACTAACTATATGTTGTACATTTAGCAAAGTCTAGGCCAGGCTCAGTCAGTTTTCCTTTTCATCTCTCTTCCTCCTACTTAATAATCTTTACAGCAGTAAAACTCAGTAAAAGTCTCATACTTCTTCCTCCTAAAGAAATACTGTCAATAACTTCCCTCTCATTTTCTTCTAGAATTAAAATCAAGAGAGTACAACAGTGATGTTTTCCTGTATACTGAAGTTACATTTGATACAGTAAAGGACAAAAGCTAATCTACTTTATAATGAAGAACATTAACCAGGTTGTATCATTATCTTTACTTTTGGTGACAGTGAATGGATACCAGGCTAACAACAGAAATCTACCGAAGACAGGCACTCGGAGAAAGACCCTAGCAGTAAGTCTTTCCTATGTCCGTGACACTCTTAGGCTCTAACTCAGGACAGCAGTTAATTTTTTACTGTAATTCTCTGTCTCATGTATTTGCCTGCTAAATGTGGGCTTTTAACTTTTAACATTAAGGATTTGCGCTGATAGGCCGTGATGCCAGTTGCGCAATTTGGCAAAGCGTGGGCTGTTACGTTCCGTTTCAAACCTTTCCCTGTGGCGTGAAGGAAGAGAGAGAGAGAGAGACAGAGACAGAGACAGAGACACACACAGAGAAGAAAGAAAGGAGGGAGAAAGAAAGGGGTTAGGGACCATGGCTACCGCTCCCCTGCCTTATAACTAGGGCAATGGCAATTTATTTGGATTTTTCCTCAGCTTTCAAATCAGCGCAAAGAAGGCTGGGTGATCCTTTTTGGACTGTGTATGAAAGGTTTTGCAGTTTTTAATTTCTGAGAAGTAACTTGATATAACTTCATATTCTTTGACTTGTGCTTGGTATTACAGGACTGCTTTTGCTAGAAATGCAGTGTAATCCCATTGTTTTCCTGCCAGCAGATTCTCTCGGCTTTTCCCTCCCTCCCCCCGAACTGAGCAGTCAGTGAAAGTTAACTCCATACAAGAGCAAAATTAATGCAAATATTTTCCATTCTGTAATACCTAGGTCAGCCTGTATATATCCTGCTGTCCTTCCTGTAAGGACCATCAGCCACAGGTTTCAGCAGTACTTTTCTATAGCTTTTCTCAGCATAAGTGAGTATAAGTGTTGACATTTGCATAAATATTTCTGGTCATTAGTGTCAAAAAGCAGAATAACATGGGATTTTCAAAGCACAGTCCTGTGAAGTATTGGCCACCTCCTGCGAACACCCCTAGCTACCTTTGACTGCAGACTGGGGTGCTCAAGCAAGTTGTAAGCAATGTTCAGCACCTCTCAGGATTTAATCTTTTCTAGATGTTCTATAGTTTAAATTCAGGTTTTGTAAATAAAAAGGGGAAGGAGGAGGATGTGGGATGAGAGCACAGTCAAGGAGAAGTATATCAAACAGAATGGAAAATAAAATGTTCTTGTTATTTGCAAGATGTATTTGATTCATTGCAAACAAGGTAATTTTCCCCTCATTATTTACACCCAAAACGCAAGACAATTGTGTTAATGCAGCGGAACTTGAGAGTGAAACCAGCCAAACAGAAATGAACAGACTGGGCTGGTTTTGCTCCTCAGGCTGAATAAAGCACAAAACAATAAACAGAGTAAATGCCAACAAATTCACTGATATTTCTAAATCTTCTGTTCTTAATAACACAGTGTCATGCAAGTAACACTCCTAAAGGAGTCTTGATGTATGACTTCTCAAACTGTCTTTTATGCTTTTAAGTGATTAAAAGCTGAAATGCTGAAACTTCATGATGGCATTTTTTCAAGTTACATTGGAGCATACTAGCTACAGTGGGTCTTACATGAAATTTAAGAATTCCCTTAGTGCTTTAAAGATACACCCCTCCATTCAAGGAAAAGGTATTCAGAAACATCTGTTTGGCTTGAAATGGATACCATCTTTCCGGAAAATATTCCGAACAATCATCACAACCGCAATGGAAAGTTTTCATGGCAAGTTATAATCTTATGCATGCCTTCAAAATAGCAGTAGCATGAGCAAAGGACAGTCATGCAATGTGCTCATTAACATTAACTGAAAGGAATATTCTGCCACCTGAAAATTCCCAAGCTTTATGGGTTCTGTTCAGAGCATATGTCATGAAGTTAGAAGCAGCAATCTAGAAGTGACTATTTTTATGTAAAACAGTTCTGCAAAAAATAAGCTATGTGTTTTTTTTTTTTCTTTTCTTTTTTTTTTTTCCCCAAGTGTTTGGAAGAAACCTGATTACCATTTCATGCAGTTCTTGCTGACTACGTACGCTGAAGAGCAGACACAAAGAGACAAGAGAAAGCACCAGAGACAGATTGGTCACAGCATGCCCCAAGACCAAAATTCCCCACACTGTGAAATCTCTGGCAGTTTAAGTTTTGGAACATGAAGGATTTTTCCAGAATGCCAGCACAGCATGGGATTAATGCAACACTGAATCTGGCAAGACTCAGATTCCACAGTTCCATGGAAACCTTTTGCTTTCGGGAGCCCAGGAAGCCTTCCAGGTGATCCCAAACTGTGGGCCTGGAGAAAGGTGTGGTTGTACAGGCTGTCTGGAGTAGATACTGAAGAGGAGTTTCTACTCTGTTATTGTGCTGGAAGAGTGAAGTTAATGTATGGATTCTGTGCATCTGACATAGGTCCTTCCATCCTTTACAAAATTAAAAGTGGGAGGGGCCTTGCCAAAAGATGAAACAGAAGGGGTCCAATAGGCCCAAAAGAGTAGTATATGCTGGATGCACGCATAACCAGGGCTGTTGCTACAAAATCTGCAGTGGAGTATGTGCAACGTTTGAGGTAGGTACCAAGCCACTGTCCTGGTTTCAGCTGGGATAGAGTTAATTTTCTTCCTAGTGCTGTGTTTTGGATTTAGTATGAAAAGAACGTTGGTAACACACTGATGGTTTTAGTTGTTGCTAAGTAGTCTGCTAGTCAAGGACTTTTCAGCTTCCCATGCTCTGCCAGGTGCACAAGAAGCTGGGAGGGAGCATAGCCDGGACAGCTRRCCCAACTGGCCAACGGGGTATTCCATACCATGTGACATCATGCTCAATATATTAATAGGAGGTGTGGTCCAGGAAGTAGCGATCGCTGCTTGGGTATCGCTCAGCGGGTGGTGAGCAATTGCATTGTGCATCACTCATTTTGTATATTCTATCATTATTATTATTATTATAATTATTTTCCCTTCGTTTTCTGTTTTATTAAACTGTCTTTATCTCAATCCACGAATTTTACTTTTTTTTTTTCTGATTCTCTCCCCCATCCCACTGAGGGGAGGGGGGAGTGAGTGAGCGGCTGTGTGGTGTTTGACTGCCTGCCGGGTTAAACCACAACAAGATGGGGCAAGCACTATCAGTTAGGTAGGAAGGAGACCCTGTTTCATTCCTTGCACCAGAGCTCATGCCAATTGCACTGTACCCGTATGACTACATAGTATATATTCCCTTCTGCCTCTACTACCAATGAGTGCCCTTAAACCTCTTTAGGTAATACAGCTGTGCCTAAATATACTCATAACCATAACTGTCCTTGTGAAAAAAAGGACAACACAGTGATACCTTGAAACTGCAGAAAATGTGCAAAGCACAGTGGATATAGTCACATACTTTAAGTTACACTGAATAGAACATGCAATTTACACATGTTGATGTGTTACTAGATAATTATTTTCAACAGATCTGATACCATGTTAAGTTTCCAATATCTAGTATTTTCCAAAGCCACAGACTACAGCTAGAAAGATTATTTCTTTAAAACAACATATTACTCTCAGATGTGTATGGGGACAGTTAAGTTCAGCACAACGCTTTAAATCCCATCATAATAAGGATTTGGATGTGTGCTATTACATCAAAACAGATCATGCACAATACATTTAATAAGAATTGGGCTTCCACATTTGAGGGAAGAAATAAATCCGTGAAGGATGTAATGTCAAGCCTGATGTTCAGGCACCTAGCCATGAACTTTGGTGAACTGCAATGGAAGGTTTATAGCAAACATAAACTGAAAATATAGTTACTGTATTTTCACAGGGAAGACGAAAGACATCTTTCTCATTGATTCAACATTTGTAACTTGCACTGTGATCAAAAGCTCAAAACCTTTATAGAAGCCACATGGCAGTAAAAAGAAAAAAAACATAGAAAAAAGAAAAAGAAGAGAAAGTGGATTGAGTATCAAACACATCACAAACCCAGCCAGCGGCTTAGGAGTAGCTAACGTGATACAGGGATTTGAAGTATGCAACGAGAAAATCAGGCTTGCATGCAGGATGCTCCGATTCAACTGCAGTTTTTAAGCTCAATATAAGAATCTCTAATAAATCTATTTCCCAGCTGTGCAGGACAACGGATGATGATGATGAATCTTTAATACCTTATTATATTTCTGAACATATCCACTTTTTCAGTGTTTTTGGTAGATCGTACAAAACAAATACATTTATCCACTAGCAAAAGCAGTCCTGTGCTTCCATATTCTACAAATTTGGGTTGTATTTATTCTAAACAAAACATAAGCAAATGATTATGGATATGCATGGAAACAACTCCTTTACTGTATCGTTTCAGGAGAATCAAATGTCAATCACAGGGTCATCCAAATAAATTGCTCACAAATTTCAGTGCTATCACATCATTATATATTTTCATCCAGTTACACAATCAAGTAGTTACACAGGGCTTGGTCTTAGGAACTCATTGCATTCACACACCCAGTAAAGTACACGAAAGTTGCATGTGCAGAGAGCTTTCAGATTTAAACACACACTTCAGGAATTTTGCACTGTCTTTCCTAAAAACATGCTAATTTGTTATCCTTTTCATTCAAATGCCTCTCACTGATAGCATTTAATTTTAGTGATTTTAAAGTAAATGTATTAGAATATTTTAAGACAAAAAGATAATAATGTACGTTCATATTAATACTGTTTTAGAACATTATTTGGTTATCAGTAAGGAGAAAGCCATATTTTTCACAGGGAGTTGCCTACCTTGACCTCCTCAGGGCTTCTTCATCTGGATCTTGCACTGCAGGCAAAGAAATGTTTCAGTTAAAAAAGAAAAGAAAGGAAGGAATTGGCTTTATGATGAAATTATAAGTTATTTAGAAACGTATCAAAAGCCTATCTAAAGGTGCATTCATGCTGACTTTGCAGCAGTGGATTTTGTAAGAACAGCATGAAGAGGATCAGTTCCCTAGAGCTAGGAAGAGGGATGTTAGTAGGAAAGTAGCTATTACAACTACTTTCTCATTCATTTATTAGCAATGTTTCACAGCTGTAGGCAATGATTCTACAGCGACGGCCTGCTGTTTTGTAGGAAAGCATAAGAGGCAGCAGCAGGTTCATGTGAGGAGGAAATACTGAGTATTTCCCCCTGATGTGGGAAAGGTCCCTGAACTTCCTTCTCTCTAGATCAGAAACAAGATCTGAGGTTAGTACCAGGTGGTCAGAGAAACATTTCCATAGGCAACAGGCAACAAAGTTCAAGCTCCCATGACATTCATAGCAGATCTAGGTTTAGATAACAGGGCTGATATTGAACCATAGGTTCAATACAAATGGTGATCCATGATTTTTTTTGACCTCCAGAAGTCACTTCTATAAAAGACTGTTACAAGAGGTGTAAGTTGCTTATCTTTTTTTCTAATGAATGGACAGCTTTGTATGTCTAGGCTGCTGGAAAATGGAAGATTATGCTGCACAGATTTGATTTGTAAGTAAGAAGAACTATGGGGTCGCAAATGCTCTTTTACTGTATAGTCTGTTATACTTTTATGGTGACACCCCTGGCAGATCAAAGAATTTTCTCCATAAAGCATAAGGTGAGATTGAACACTTTGATTTCCTAGTACCCTCAAGTTACATCCAGGGTTCTCTGATCTTAGCACTCACTGACAATGACTACAAGCTGGATGTGAGTCTTCCTTGAGTATCAGTTGCTAATACTGGGGTAAGAAAATAAAGACATGAATCTAAAATCAGGATGAGGGGATGTCTTGTTATTCGACTTACTGTACTCCGTTCCAGTCATCTGGGCAAGGATGCGGAAAGACCTAGACTGCAGATTGGCAGAACGGCGACTCCAGTCTTCGGTTTCATCTTCAGGCTTGTTCTGAGTTTTGAGCACAGCCTGATACACCGGAGAGGCACTGTCTACGTGAGGATCTTTAATAGGAAGGGCACTGCAATTCAGAAAGTGAAACGTTGTGAAACAGCACACGGTAGCTTTCATCCCAACCTCTCTCTGGTCTTACAGCTTCTCATCCAGAGTGACAGCAATCCAAAACATGGCTTTGAAAATAATCACTTTTAAAAAAAAATACATAGATCAATTTTATGTGAATTAAGAACATTATGGCTCATTCTATCTTTGAAATGGCCTGTTATCATTCAGACCTGCATATTCAAAAGAGCGTGAAAATGCTTGGAAACGTCTGTTCATGATTCCTCAGCCAATGCAGCCACAAGCTTACACTCTAACTTACAGAGGTTAGAGTAACGTGTGGTGATAAAGGAGAGTATGCCAGGCAAAAACATTTATTTCTCTGAGCATTCTTGTGCCATATTGTTTCTTACAAAAACGGCTTCATGTTGATACTGTTTTATGTTATGTCTTATTACAGTTTTGGGCCAGTGTATTTTAAGGTTGCAATTAGAAATAAAAAACATATTTCATTGTAAAAAATAATGTGATAGGCTTTTATAGTTTTTTCTAGAGATAATTATTCTTTGCCAAACTCTGAATTAAACTTCCAGCTGCCATAACTCTGGATTTATTTTCTACTAAACATGTGAAGCATAAGTCATCTAGACTTGCACTCAAGACTTGCATACATATTTTGTATCTGAAGTCTTTAACAGCAGAATGTATCTCAGAGTTTTACAACATCTCTAATCACCTTGCAAAGTGATCTATCCAGGAAGAAACTTCCAATTTTGCACATCTAAAGTCAAAGCTATGAAGCTCTGTATCTCAAATGAGGTAACCTCTCTTTGATTTATGATGCAAGCTAGAAACACACTTAGTAACTTAATAGCTTTTTTTTTCCTGCAAAAATAACTTCTGCATAGCATACAGTTAAAATTAAATATTAACAGAGCTGCAGAGATACACACTGAGGGGATGATGTGTGCTTGGGGTAATTTGGCTCCATGACTTCTCTAAATACAAGGTCTATTTTTGAAGCAAGTGATTTATTGTAACAGCTTTAACATGCTGTTCCATATAGAGCTTTGCAAGCAGCATGCTCAACTTCATGAAAATTGAGAAATGGCTCTGTTAAAAGTTAAGGGCCATTTGGTCCAACTAAGTCACTGCTATAAAGTTCTGGGAGCAGTCACCTGCTATAAAAGTTGCTTCCTTGGTTCAGGCTCAAAGTTAGTGTTCTCTGAGATACCATTGTGCAGAGAAAATCCACAGAGAAGTTGGGCTTGTGATGTGAAAGCCTGAGAGGAATCATGGAAAAGCCAAGAAGCACATCTGATATCCTACATACAGCAATAACATACACTGTAATAAAAAATATTACCAGGTAGTGCCTTAAATATCAGTATTTTCCAGCTGACACACTCCTCTTCTTCAGCAATGCATAATATATGCTGTTTTAATGGATTTGCACCCAAGAATAGCATAGGATGTGTTCTTCAAGTAAGATGTTAGCTTATATGCGCTATGGACCCAAAAGCACCTCATCTCTTCAGGGTTTTTTTTTATTGGAGGAGTATTTATATTCCTCATAACCCCCAGTATATGCAACTTCTCACTTTCTTGAGGACCCAGCAGGGTACAAAACCCAGTCGTTTTTCTTTTATATGTTTCAGTACAATCACCTACGTGAAGGAGCATAGCTTAGAAAAAACCTGACTCTTCAGTTTAAGCTCTGCCACAAAACATTAAAGTTATGTAAAAATGTCTCTCAGCGTGGAAGATGCCCAGTAGGAGGAAGCAGCATTTTCCAGCTCCTTTTTGAGCTCCTGTTTCCTAGACCACTATCTTTACAATATCTAAACACTAGCAGGTATGGAAGGCATAATGTGGACTTGTTTATTTTAGGAAGGGTATGCCACCAGTGGCTTCCACTAGTGTTGCTCCTATGTGCACCAACGGACAGATTAGAGCCATATCCTTCTTCAGATGGAAGATGGGAGAGAGAGCGGCAGGCTTCCTCTTCTGGCCCTTCAGACACGGCAGAAGGGCTTGCTGAGGCAGGGAAGTAAGCACAGTAGCGAGTTCTGCCTTCTGCTGACTTCATGCAGAAATAGCCTTTATATGGAACAGAGATACTCTGTAATTCCAAAAGTCAGGCAGCAACCTCCTCGTGACCGCTCTGCTGCCACTTCTCTCTCTTGGCTATGCTGAAAAGTTTGGTCACTGTAAAGGGTCCAGTTAAAGCTCCCCAAAAGGTGACCCAGTTTTCAAGTTCCCAGAGGCGCTTCAGGCCTACGTTTTAGTACTGACTAAGCACGCAGTACCTTGCCCTGTATTACTGTCATGGGTGACTGCCTGGTTTTGGCCAAGTTAACTTTATCTCCCCAGACTTACTTTTTAATCCTGCTGAAGCTTAAAAAACTGCTGTATGTGATAGCAAATTTCACAGCTGCAGACAGTTGCAGAGTGGATAATAAACCACTGGATAGATAGTACTGCTGATTTCAGCCACGGACTACTGTGGCAACAGCGGTGTGCAAGTCATGGACAGTTCAAATTCCTTTGTTTAAATCCTCTAGCTGAAATGTTTTGTTCTTATATTATGACCAGTGTACAAAAAAGCAGTTTAAAAATGCATGTATAGATATGCCATTAGCTCAAAGATAGTTAAAAAACGCTAGAGGCTGGATCACAAATTTCACAGTAGCAATGTGTGGCATTAATATGACATATTAATATCCTTATGGTAGATGATTAAGGCAGGAAATGGAGCTTGGTGAATTAACCTTCCCTAGCAGAGCGAAACACACTCATATAAATTGAACTAAATTAATGCAATACATTGGAATATTTCCAACTCTATCTTTAATGCAACAGGCCTTTTTCTTTTTTTAAAATCGTAATTATATTGTAGATGAGTAGCTATGACATATGAGCCACTCAGCTCATGGAAGTGTAAAATAGACCGCATCGCTGATTATGAGCATTTCATAAACCTAAATGTGACAGTTGATTCTTACAGACAGCCTGAAGATGCACATAACCATGTTAATACCTCTGTTATACCTCTTCTTAATTTAATTTTTTTCCATCTGGGTGTGTATGTGCAGAAATATGCATCTTTAAGCATATTACTTTAAATTGATGTTACTGAAAAAAAATTCTTCCCAAATGGGTTAGAGCTTTTGAGGGTTTTTCATATTATAGCCTAAGGTATTTTAGTAGGATTCAATAAAAAACTGTCCCCCTTTTTCACATCATCATACAAGTCACACATTATTAACATTAAAACAAGCTTTAAAGAGAGTCAAACCTCTCTGAATAAGTAGCAATGTGATTTTTTTTCCTCGGAGTTCATTATAAACTATGGTTTACCATGTGAATCACTCCCTGGAGTCATTATTCAGATTTAATTGACATAGATAATAAGTAAAAACTTAGGAACACTGCAGTGTTCTACCCCTGACGTAGACATACAACGAAATATTGTGACTTCGGATATTAGACTGATTCCAACTATTAAAAAAAAGCTCTGAGAGGTAAAAAAACCCCCAACCCAACAAACAAACTGTTCATGCAGACTGGTAAATTATCCAGACAAGCTGACTTATTGTAGAGGATACACGAGACACTAGTTTGTACAGTCACATTATTGATTCTGCTACTAGAACTGTTAGATCTTAATCCTAATAAAGTTGTTGGATTTATGTCTACTTACATGACTTGTGAATTTGGCTAAAACTGCATAATGGAATTTAGAAGAGGTTTGACAGACATGTACTTGAAAGGTACTGACCGCATGGTTTTACTGCAACCAACTCTTGGTTCTTGGTATATCAAAATCAATTAAAACAAAGCAACGTAGAGTGAGAAAAGATATAAAGTCAGGGCATTCAAATTTTTCTGTGTTTAAGTTCCAGCATGAGGTCTGAATAACGGCAGTGTAAATAATTTATACGCTTCTCTTTGTGTTTTCCATGGTGATCCAGTACGTGTGGGTTATTTTCTAAGTGACATGAGCCTGATTCTGATCTCACTGACTTAAGTTAAAACATCACTGATTTCAAATGGAGAAACTAGAAAATGAATTCTTATCTTAAGCCTGTCTATTCTTCATCACTGGTAAAAGAAGTAAGCAGTGTTTCCAGCTATTGTCTGCCAAAAAGAACAGAAGCCGTTTAGGCCTGCAGTATGAGTATGCTTACCATCGTACATACACCTTGTGGCTTCAGGGCTTATCTCTAATGTAAAATGAAAAGCCCAAAGAAGAGTAATTAAGTGCGGAGACCAAATTATACACAGAGAATTGAAACAAAATGAATCGGTACACAGTTTGGTCTGCTTTGATATGACAAACTTCTCATACAAATATTTCTGCATTCAGCATAATCTTATCTCAGACTTGATCAACTAAGCAAACTAAAGAACATCCTCAGTTTCCACTGCAAATTACAGTTCAGAATATCACATAGGTCAAAGCAACACCTTAAGGAAATGAGTTACAGGTTTAATCGAATGAATATCAGTCAATGGGTAGGACATTGTTATATCAGCACAAACCTTGCCTTTATATCTAGATTAAAAATGCTGTGTTAATTGTAATACAACAATCTACTGAGAAAATTGTGTAGTCACTAAGTGTTACGAGTTTAAAAAAAAGAAGTTAGGAAACAGGCTGTAACTCACAGCACAGTAGATTTAGAGAGTCCCCTGCACCTGACTGCACATAGGAATAGAAACATTAGTTTCTCCTGGGGCCAGGTGAATGTTAGGCTTAGGAGTCACATTCCAAAATGAAGGAAAAGCTTAAACGGTAGTTTATGTAGTGGAGCTTGCAGGAAAACTTTTTTTGCAACATTACAGGGGAGAACATAGTCATGGAGTTGTCTGCAAAGAATAATGTTCCACTAGAACTGTTTGATACAAAAGGATTAATGGAAATAATCATCTCATTTCAAAAACACCCATGCGATAGGTGTATTCCATGTTCAAAATGAGAAAAAAAGTTAGAACAGAGCTTTTGCTAGTGGCATTTAACACAGCTCTTGCTGCTACTGGTGCAACAACTCAACAGTCCATGAAAATCTATTTTTTAATCTATGTAACCATTCATTCAGCTCTTTTCAAGATACATGTATATACTAATATAATTCATTACCACCTTATGATTTATGATTCAAGCCTCTCTAATTATTCAGATTCTTTACTTCACAATTCTACATGTTAAGACAAATCCCTAACCTCCCTAGAAAGTCTGCTAATCTTCCAGTTCTAGTTGCACTCTTTGGACTTCTCTCACCCTATCTCGGATTTTCTAGAAAGGGCATTTCCCTCTCTCCGCAACACAGTGTGTTTTCATCTCTTCCACAGGTGGGAAAAAGATGATGATGTTTTCCAGTCCAGCAGAGCCGTTCCTGTGATTGGAACTGCATTTGAGAGATTCTTTTAATGTGCTGTTTATAAAGTGAAAAGGATCCACGTGCTCAGCAGTGAAACTTTATAATCATGTGATCATTTAAATAGGTAAAATTTTTAAACATTACTATTTGCATTATATAATGTTACAGCATTTAGTAGAAAATGCCAATATATCATAAAATGTCTCATATAATCCATGCCTATGAAAGATGTGAACCATTATGAAGAACACAGATAGAATGAACTTCTTTCATTGTACTTTGCTAATTGGAAATATGAGTCTACTTACACCTATGGAGATTCACTGAGTCATGGTCAAAGCCAAGTAAAGGTATTGTTTGGGATCCATCATTAGGGAGAGTTGTGATGAACAACAGAATAATATTGGTGCAAAAAATTAGTGGGGAAAAAAAAGAGAAAAGAAATGGCCAGTAAAAGGGAGCACAAGCAAATACATAAAACATCTACATTTTGAATAAGCCTGCAGCTAACATATGTAAAGTGTGTTCCTATACCTATATTTTGGTGTCACATGAAAAGAAGGTAAGTTCTATTTTGGGCAGAAAGATACCCAATAAGAGAGAAACCTGGTTACATTCATCGCACATGTAATTTCAGTTAAGTCATAATGACTGTGGATAAGTTTATCAGATGAGATTATCAGAAACATGCATTGGAAAAGCAGAATTATTAAAGATCAATGCATTTTGCCATAGTCCAAAGGATATGCGTTAAGACACATGTACAGTATGTAAACTAGGGATAGGGATAATACAGCACAACACTCCATTCTGAAGAATAAAACAGTAGCCAGTACTAAATAAATATTTTGCATTCTTCACATATCAATAAAAATTCCACCCCCTCTTTCCCGTTCTTTCTGAGTTATGCGTATAATACAGTGGTTATTACAAAGCACGGTCATCATAAATGAAAAGCCATCCAATGTCACATACAGAGCACTAGATATATTTTTGTGGGGTTTACCAGTTCTAGGAAGAATACCAAAAAAGAAACGTTACATTTTCTAACTATCCATCCTTTTAACTTCAAAACGATGAAGTGCTTTCAAACACTATCTAGGATTGATTTGTATTTTTCACGTGTAAGATAATCCACAAAAAAGAGTCCAGGAAGAGCTGCCATGTCATGCACGTAGGGACAGTTAGATGTATCATGCAGAGAAAAAGCATTCCACACAAGGAAATAACCTTACCCAGCAAATTCTCCACCCTGGGCTTGTGCCTGGCCTGCAATTGCATCCATGATAGCATCCTGGGAATACATGCTGATCGGGGTGTTATACTGGGCGTGAATTATAGTAGCCTTGCCGCCTAGGCCTTTCACCTCAATGGGTTTGTGTGTAGACAGGGCAGAGTCCTTCAGGACATTGGGGTTGAAACGGTCCGTGAACTCCGTGCTGGGTTATGCAGGAGTGAGGTTCAACAGGGAAGAGAGGGGAAGAAAGGAGAAAGGTGTGACAGTTAAGTGAGAGAAAAAGCACCAACAGAGGAGTGTGCATGTCTGTTCATGGCATCTCACCACAAAAGCTTCTGGTCAGAGGATAAGAGACAACATAGGTAACAAGTAACAGTTAAAAGCTGGCTACACTCATGGATAACATTTTTGTGTTGGCTCACAGATGTATAAAGAGAAAAAAAGGTGAAACAGTTGTCATTGTATAAAAAATCATGACAAATCCCTAAGTATTTATGTGATATACATATATTAAAATTCTATTCTTACATGCATATATACATGTAAGTGTATACAAACATATACACACACACACACACACATATATGCATGCCCATGGATGTACATACACGCTGCAGAGAATTCGCAGTTTACTCACTGCATCCATTCTTTCAGAAGGGTCTTACAAAGTGCTAGAAAGTGCAGTGGGGTGAACAGATGTCAGGTCCTCTATTATTTAGAAGGTTCCAGTACTTTCTGTCTGGATTATTAATCATAGTGAAATTTAGTACTTGCGCCTTTTAATCTTCAAAGCTTTCCTCACAAAGACTAAATTAATCTTCCCAAAATCTCTGTACAGCCAGCTGTGTTGCTATAGCATGATAAATGCTCAGTCTCAGATCAAAATATCCTATATTGCAATCAATGGGACAACTGCATTTGAAAGAGTAGCCGCCATATTTTCCAGTGGCTCCGTTTATGAGGAAGGATTTTTGAGAAATTGAGCCATGAGCAAGTTACCCGATGCTCCCATTGCAACAGAACGAGTCAGTTTAACGTCAGACTTCAGCTAAAGAGCACCGGGCTTCCTTGTAGCCCCTAGTTGTGCATTGTTCTAGTCCTAGAGTTAGGACTGAGTACTGCCTGGAGTTTCAATGAGCAAGCTAAACCTCAGCTGTCAGTCACTGAAATAGCTGCTCTTCTCTAACCTATGGGAGATCAGATGAATCTCTAGTCTGCTGTTCCTGTCCTGCCAGCAGCAGGAGGATGCCAGCAGTATAGATTCCGTATGCTCACCAAACTGGGCAAAACTGAGAATTCTGTCCTTTGGGAAATAATGGATATTTCACAAAGGTTTCATTTTGAACTGAGCCCAAAAGCTGAAAATGGATGTATCTCCCCCGCAAAAGAAGTTCTGAAAAATGTAATCCCATTCAATGGAACAATTATCCTTTTCAGTCTAAAACCATTACACCACAAGTTTATCAGCTACTATTCTTTCGCTGAATTTTTTCATGTGACTGAACAATGCTTCTCTGGTTGGCAAGGGAACACTAGTGTGCTTGTCTGCTGTGGGTTAGCCCCAGAGGGTGAGTGTTAAAACCGAATCCTCAACTGGGCATGGAGGAAAACGGAAAATCAAGTAAAGCTGGCAGCCATCTGACTTAATCTTCCAGAGACTATCGAAGGTGGTGTGCCACCTCTGAACCCTGCCAGAGGATTCCACTATGTTTTCAGCCTTTTGTTTGGTGGGATGCCCTGACTGAAGATGGACAGTAAGAGAGACACAGTCACACATCATTCAAAATACTTGATAGAACATGAACAGCCACATGCTCAAGGAACAGAGACATAAATATGCACATGCTGTATTACAGCCACAGCCTTTAGTTACACACATCAGTGTTTTAAGGGGGGGAACCAGGAAGCTGCATTATGCATTCAAAAAGTGAAAATCATCTTTTTACAAAGACATTTTCACATTTAAAATATCTCTCCATTAACTATTCATCAACTGTGACAATATTATTATTACACTGACATCATCTGTTGAAGGGTGATGCGCAGAGATGTGCAGGTTATTATACTCTTGACTTTTCAGCATGCACATGCCGTGCTTTAACAATGGTATCTCTTTTCTTTGTAATACCCTCAACGATCACACGATAATTACGAACACACAGGTCCTCGAGATCTTGAATTTAGTGTTCTCTTTCCCCACACTGTTAGAAGTACTGAAGAGAGTCTACACCCAAGATCTGAGAAGATTGTGTGAATCAAAAGATAGAGGTTAAATATGCCACTTTTAAAGAATAAAGTTCAAAGCAATTGGTTTCCACAATCAATTACAAAAATAAAAGCTAGTAATCTTAGAACAGCCTAAACTTCCCTAATGGTAGCAGCAGTAGTGATTTAGGCTTTCACTTGTGGTATTTAAACAGTTTCAGTGACGTCTTTCAAGAGCTTTTAGTCACATTACACAGAGCAAGGCAAAACTTTCACTGAAGTTAACAGGATTCCCATAAAAATAAGAGAAAAGGGTACAGATTTTCAGCTGCAGAGTTTTCTTTACAACTCTGGAAGTAAACAGAAGATATTAGTGCTTGTAAGGGGTGCTGTGCTCTCGGACAAAGTGGCAGAGCTAAGACCCTAGAGACAGCTGGAGCACTTCTGCAAAATCAATGGGATTTTTCTACCAAGCTGGAAAAGGATCAGGAAAAATAAATCCCAAAGCAAGTAAGATTAAAAACACCCCTTTAATGTGACTTCTGCTTTCTAAGACAATTCTAACTGAATAATTATCAATGTAAATTGGCTAGAGTTTCATCACTCCAAAGGAGTTACATCATTTGCATGACATCACACCCACACCTCATTAAAATCAACAGAGAATGCCAGATCAGTGTAAATGATATGCATTAAATATTATTTCAACTTTATGTATTCTACTGCTTCTAACCTTCTCTTGTCAGTTTAAATTTGACATTTAGCTAATATAATTATTTATTTTATGCTGAACTTAACCCAGTCTCTCCAGCAATTTCTAGACAACACTCAGTTCGGAGACAGAAAGCAGGAATTCAGAGACAATCCTCTGCCCTTAGAAAACTAAAGATCAAAGCTGAGGACTCTGTGAACTTTCCTAAATAAAGCAGATCAATCACATTTTCAAATCAATAGTTGCTTCTTGTTTGGGCAATATGCTTACTAAGGTAAATTACTTTTTAGATCTTTTCCGTATCAGTATCTCATACCAACCTAAATTTGAATTTGAGTGGAGTGGGACTTTGGAAATTAATTTAATGTTGAGGCTAAAAATACATCACTAATAATACACCAAAAAAGGCTCAGATAAGGCTCCCCAAATCCTGAAGGCATGAAGACTACTTAAAGAGTTAGGAGGAATTAAACTCAGACTGTAGAGATGAAAACATCTGAAAGCATTTAAAAGAACTGAGCAAGCTCAGATACTAACTCCATTTGCAGCATTAGAACATCACCAAGAAATGCTGAACACGTGGCGTGCTTAGAAGGGAGCACCACTGGACACCAGTGGCAGCCCGTGACACTTGCCATACCAATAAGATTTTTTAAAAAATATTTCCACTTGCAAGCAGACACAGCAGGAACACAAGGGATCATGCTACCCCAGAAAACAAATCTTCGCACATACAGCGTAACACAAATACTTGGCACTATATAGAAGTGATACTAACTTGGCAGTGGTGTTGGTTATGACCTAAAAGAAGAGAAAGAGAACAAACAACATCAAAACCAACCAAAGTCAATAGTTTTTAGAGTGCAAAGGGCAAAAGGTATTTACAAAAGCTTACTAAAGCTTTTTTCAGACCATCTACAAATAAGAACAAAAAGTAAATGTATGCCTGAAAACCCCAACATGATTAAGAAAGGAAAAAACATAGGGATTACAGTTGATCCACTAGGACTTAGTAGGGTACCATGGCATTTTGGTTGACCCTTGAACATGTGCATCCCTAAAAGTACTATTATCAAAGTGTATGGGGGGAGGGAGCAGTGGGAAGAAAGAAGCATTTGCAGAGTATATTCTCATCTGAAAATAGCAAATGAGTGGTAGAGATTATGTTCTTCCCTCAGATACTAAATATGCAGGGATGAAGTCTGTTCTCCTCAGGCTGCCCTCAGAGTCGGTATTGCAAGACTGATTTTTTGGTCTTTTACATGCTGGAGAATATCCAAAGAATATATTGGTAGATGTTTTAAACCTAAAACTAAGGAAAATGCCTTTGTATTTAACAAACTATTGGCCAAAATCTGATTGTACCTACATTATGCCAACAGTGGTGTCAGCCAATTAATTTCAGAATAGTCATTCCTAATTCATTCCATGTGAAATGAAGCAAGTCCATGCATTATGTGTTTTTTTGGATATCCCTATCAGGATATTTTATTCCATCTGGTATGTACACAGTATGAAAAAACGTATGTTCATGCTACATCCTGCTTTGCTGCATAAACAAGAAGTGACGGTGGCTTGCACAGTAATTCCAAAGAAACGCAATACAAAACTCATCGTAGGCCTTATGGGGGCCAAAGCTAGGAGCAATGAACAGATAGTGTGCTCAGACTGTAATATTGTATTATTTGCTAATAACTCTTTCTGTTGGTTGCACGAATAGCATTAATGAGCTATGACATTTATTTTAACTTAGTTTTTTCAAAGCTTAGAATACCCATACTTTGCTTTTATATTCTTGGGTAAAGAGTAATTCATCATATTTTGCACAAAATAAAAAGGAAGAGAGTCCAGGATCAGTTAATAAAACATTTCTTCTTATTTAGCTGCACAGAATGCTGTTGACAGAACCGGGCACTGAACCTTCCAACCTGCTGCTGTAATATTTCTGGATCTGGGATTGATACAAAATACTGGACAGCAATGTTATACTGTTAGAGTGACATTCAAAGTGGATTTGTCGCCTTCTGCTTTTGCCTTGCAGAACCTTTGATACTACTGCTTCTTTTTACATACAGTCCTTTTGCATTGGCTCATCCAGCTGCCTTTTTCATGATCAAAAACACTCTAATGAGCCAAAGCTGCAGTAAAGGCTTTGCACTTCTGCATTTCCATGGAAAAGCAATCACAGACCACCCTCTGCAGTTACTATTCTTCAGACTCTCGGATTCGAGAATATTCTTCTGACTTTATAAACCCTACGTTAAGCCAAATATATCAGTCTGTTACAGGAACCAGTAGAGATATATTAGGAACAAGCTGTAGCTTGTAAGCACATCAGTGATCCTATATCCATTTTAGGTATGTGCAGGACAGCTGGGCACTCATTTACAACGAAACATAGTGTAATAGTATCATTTTCTGAAGTGGACTCTGATGTCTGCTTTAATCTTCTAATCCAGGCCTCTGCCTTACACATAAAATAATATTTTAAAGGCAGAACTACTGCCCCTAAAATACACCTTAATTAGAGGAACCACTTGTTTGCATATAAAAATATGTTCAAAGATAAAATTCATTATGCGCACACACTAAGAACAGCTCAACAGCCACACGTCTCAGTAAAGATTTTTTAGATGTGAAGAGCCTACTACAGCTTCCTTCAACAAGAGTAAAGCTTTACTTCTTATGTTTAGTATGTGATGAGAAAATTCTCTCCAGTTCAGAGCCACACGTTGTTTTAGCTTGATTCTAAATACGGACATGTATGAAACACCCAACTTGCTGCTCACAGAGGTCACACAGTAAGAAGCTAGTAACCCAAGCCACCTGGCACGTACTTGTGGGACAGGTATTTGCTGCCCTTGACCTACAATGTGAAAAATAACTTACACTGGAATGAAAAAGAACCACATGTTACAAGCTCTGACTCACTCTTCATATTTATTAATACTCCCCTTTCCAGAGCTTTCAGCACATCAAGTTCCACACTCTTAACAGGCCACCTCTATTTTTCACCCTGGGCCAGGGTGATAAAGCTTTAATGTAGAACAGAGAAACAGATGCTTTGTTATTCTTTGCAGATCAAGGAAATAATCTCAAAATTAATTTTAGCTTTCTGATAGGATTTTCCAAAGGGTTTAGCTAAACCTCTAACAGCAATTCACACAATTAAGTTTAAATGATTTGGTGAAAAGGACACCAAATTGAAATATGAAATATACCTTAAGATCAACCCCCACACCTGAATTTTCTTTTAGCTTTTACCATACGGCTAAGTGCATGTTCATGAATGCATAATAAGTTCTCAGGTTTGGAGCACCATAATTTCACAATCTTTATACAGCATCTCATGTTGTACTATATGATAAGAACGTCCACAACAAAGCCCAGAGCCAATTTTGCAGAGCACACAGTGCTTTCCTTGTGCACTCTTTCACATATATCCACAATGAGATCGAGACTATCATGGATGAGACCAAGTCCGAAAGTAGTTACAGGTTCCATGTTACTCTCCACAGAGCAGTAGGAAAGATGCCTCTCACTTCATGGATAACACTCAAGTGGGAGTGGGAATGTCAGGATTATTGAACTCTGAATTTTCTCTGCATGTAAACAAAGATGTACAATTCTCTAAATCTCAGAGGAATTACTTGAAAAGACACATGTACTTAGTAGCTCTGGGCTCTTTCATCTTTTCAGATTGTTCCTGGGCTGCAGGATAAAGGCTGAATTTTTTTAACAGAACATTTAGATGATTTCTCATAAATTTTCTTATTTGTTCCATCAGTGCTACAGATATTACAGGCAGATAGACAGCAATTCCCTAAAATTTTATTCAGACTAAACAAAAAAGAAATCTCAGATGGTTGTTCTAAGGTAGAACCTTCCTTTGTAATTCAGTGCACTGCCACAGGCAGTACATATAAAGGAGACTTAAAACATGGAAAAGCAGCAGAGTGAAGACAGTGAAGTATTTTCTGCAGGTACACCTTTTTTGCACCCCAACAATCACTGTCATATTATGTAGTCCTATCACAATGCCCTCTGGAATCAATAGAATGGTTCACACTGACTTTGGTGAGTGATGGATGCAGCTGTGTTGTAATTTAGATAACAAAGAAATAGTCAGAACGCTGAGCCATCCAAAATACAGCCCCTTCACCCTCACCCTTGCAGATGTTAAGGAGGGTTGTGAAGACAGTGGGAGAAAGACAGTGAGATATACTCCCAGGAAACTCTGCATATTGAAATAAGACAAGGATTAGTTTTCCCCAAGAAAACTGTAAATTGAGAGAGAAGCATTCTGAAGTTTATTTTGCTGATCTTGCTTACTAACTGAGATTATTTTCTTTTAAACATTAATTGCCTTTCTTAATTATCCAGTATGAGAAGGGAGGATAGGATTTTTCCAGATAAGTTAATTAGGATTGTTAATGCTGAGTGCTCAAGAGAGTTACAATGAATCATCTAAACCGCTTGAATCATCTAGAACATGTATATATGCTCTTTTATAAGGATAAAATATCCTTACTTTGCTACAACTTAAAACCCCTTGGTTTTACTCTTGCAAAGAGCTTCTGCAATGGGATATAAAGTGCTTGAAAATATGCATTTGCTATCAAACCTCGAGTGGATTGTCTCCATTTTCTGTTTTTCCTCACATAGCCAAGTCCCTAGTGTTGAAAGTACACTTTTTCCCATATTCATAATAAGAAATTTATCTTAATTTTAAATAAACACAAATAAACAAATTAGAGATTTGTTTGCAAATTAATATATGAAGGCAGAAGAATTAGGAAAACCTATTTCTCATTGCTTTTTCTCATGTATTGTAGTCCAAGCTCCTCACTTCACGAACCTACTAATAAAACTAGATCAACTACTAAGTTGATCTTCAACACAGTAACACTGAAAACCTTGACAGCATGGAATCAGACTATCTGGGTAGTATCTAGAGATCATTCCTTGTTACATACAAGTTAAGAGCAAAGCTAACGGATGTGAGACAGACAGTGTTTTCAAACCAGAGGATTCAAAATATTGCAATTTTGACTCATTTTGCATAGGAAAGCCAATACATTAAGGCAGGAATTATAGCGGGACACTCCAGTAGACTAGCATGTCAGATTTCCTGGTCAAAGCAATTTCTCTTCAGGAAAGTACCAAAGATCAGATCTGTTTTATAGCAGCTTCTATAATGGCCGACAGTGATACTTCGTTCTATGAGACTACGTGCATTAGTTTAAATTGCTAAATGCCAGAACCCTGAGATGATCACAGTTACTTCGGTCACAGTGTTCCTCCTCATGCTCTGGTGACTATTGTCAATCCATATTGCAATTCAGATACCAAAGACCAAGAGTTATTCTGTAATGCTACTGCATATATGTTTTGGGGGGTACTGGAAAATCTAGCGATTGTTCCAGACCTTAATCATGATTACCAGACAAATGCACAATAGGGTAGGTATTATTACATTCATTTTTCAGCAAATTCATTACTTATCGAAATATTAAATATTTTACCATGTTACCTACCCTCTAGGAAGTCCACCTTCCGAAGCCCTTCGGTTGAGACTTAATTTATGCATCTCAGCCATTTCCCTTAGAGTCTCTGCTGAGTAAAGGCCAATAGGGTTGTTATACTGCCTTGCAGGGCTCAGCTGGTGTAAAGGACTATTGCCATCAGTCAATAGAGGGCTTAGTTTTGAACCTAGATTAGTCTTTGCAGGTGAAATGTCAGGAGTCACAGACTGAGAGGACATGGAAGATCTAACTGTGGTAGTCTTTAAGTAGGAAGAGCTATTTGAAAAGCTGATCTCTTGCTTGTTGAGGTAGCCTGAAAACGTTCCATTGGTTGCTAAAATACTACCCATAGGCCCAGTCGCCGTGTTAGTTAGAGGACTGAAGGTTGTTCTGTTGCCATTGATTTCCCAAGCAGGTTCCTGTAGTAGCAAACATGCAGGCCAAGAAAAGAAAAAAAGAAAAGAGCAATCATAGAACACATGCAAAAATAACATATCTGCAATTACTGCTTTCTAAACATGTTGAGAAACTTGCAATAAATAGATTGGGGCCAAAGCATCCAACCTTTCAGGGAAGATTTTCAACAAAGAAATGCATTGTTTCAAAATAAGGGAAGCAAAACATACTCAGGCATTTTTTTACTGGGTTTTAGTTGAAATCAACAAATAAAGCTTAACATTAAAAGAGCATTTGCTACTAGTCAATCTCATAGCAATAATTTTATATGAAGACAACACTGTCCATTAATTTCTAGGATAATTAAGAAAACTTAAAAAAATGTCTTGAGGTCAGAAGCATTTGAGATAATATACAAACATAAAAGTCAATGCCATTGTTATAAAAACATAATGATTCTAAACCACACCGTTCTATTTTCCATGAGTACACCTCAAGTTATTGAAGCCCATACATTGCATTGCTTTCATAGGCTCTGGTTCATGCTAATTAGGCCATGCAGGATGGTTAGCAGATAGACCAACAGGACTCGAGAACAGGTACTGCTCAACAGATAGGTTGCTTCCATTCTGATCATTTCTGCATAATTTCCACTTGAAGGAATGTGTGCCTGAGTATGTAGATGAAGAGTGTATGATCCTACAGTCATGTCCCAGATAATATTCCTAACTAGGACAGCAGGATGTATTGTCTTAGTCGAAGTCACAGGAATCTCTCCTACAATAGCTGTACCCATAGAAGTCTGTGCTGGTGCTCAAATTAGAAACATTCTACCAAAACCTCATCTTGGAATAATGCAGTACTATGCTTCAGTTTCATAAATGATTTGCTATTAATGCAGCTTAGTGAAGCCAAAATAAAAGGTAATACCAAAAAAGAAAAATACTGCTTTTTCAGCAACACAATGCAGGAAATAAGTTGTCACATGAGTTCTGAGGAGGTTTCATGTAAAACTTCTGTGCTAATGTTGCCTAAAACACCCTATCACTGCTTCAAGCTCATTCTGGTGCAACACCATCTAAATCCCTAGGATTGGAGGGTACTCAGCACTTCGCGGGAAGCACAGAGCACCCTTAAGGGTTAAATTGCCTCATTTCCTTCCAGCTACTGGCAGCGTGTAGTGACCACAGCTTTATACTTTTTGGAAGTCTGTCCATACTGCAGGTAGGCAATTTTATCAGAGAGGAATACAAACTTCACTTTCAGGAGGGCATTTTATACCTTTACTCTCAGTTTTCTTATTCTTTAACTTCTAAAGGCCCAGTGACCGGAACATGAATAGCAAGATTCTAATATTGATTATTTTTAACATCTCTTTAATGTTTGCCTTTTGAACCTAGCATCCTGAGTGCTGGAACTCATCAGCACATGTTTTAAAATGATGAATTATATAGTTTCAAAAGCTGTTTTATTCTTCACTTTTGTTTGTCTGCAATTATGTGCTTTGGATAAAAAAATCTATATCTGAGGTACCCAACAAACTAGTTGAATGCTTGGCAATTTACAGATTTCTCTAGAGTCATAATATCAATTTGTAGTTTCTCTCAGCAGCTCCTGGCTCCAGCCTAACTTGGGCTACGTTGCTTTTGCTACAGGAGAAGGATCACTTCAACCTCTCCCTCTGGACCTAGATAGGCTGCAGCCATAACTGGTACCCAGATGCCGTGACACTCACAGTTAAGAGGCCCGGCAGTAATGCTGGCAGCATGCTACAGTCCAGCTCTGGGGGACAGGGACAGGCAGGGGACATTATCCTGAAGAAGGGATGGAGCCCACAATCTGCCCTCAATGAAAGCCAGTACAAGAGCAGGTGGTGGCCTGCAGTGACATTTTGTCTCATTTGGGCTGGCACTGCTTCAATTGCCATCTTTTAACATCTTAAACGCATCTGCCCCACAGCCTTGCATGAAACATAGGCCTGAGAAAAATTTGGCCTCTGATTTCTACTTTTGCTAGTACTGGTTATCATTAATGTCATGTACTGATTTTGATACTAAGGTTCACTAGAAAGAGAAATATTTTATATTCTCCTCTTGGATTTTTCTATATGGCATATTTAAGTTTAGGGAGATTACATTTGAAAAAAATCAAGATAATATGGCCTGATTCATTAAAATTAATTGCAGAAAAACCCCTAAAGATCTAAGGATATAATTAATCGTAACATTAAATACATTTAAGACATTTTGAATCAAAAATGTAAGGCAGATGATAAAATGAACCGAGAACATTTTTCTTAGGAATAAACAGGAAGAGATTTTAGCTGGCATTAATAGCTGCCTAAGGCTGTAGAAATAGATAATCCTAAAAGCGTTTTTCAGACTATGCCTTTTTAAATAAATACATTTGAATTACATACTTCAGTCATTATACCCTGACACAGAAAACAGCAAACAACCAACCTTTAAGTGGCCTACTGCAAGCTTCCAAGTATCATTAAACAAACAGAAAACAGGGATTCTCTCTAAAAATGTGTTGTAAAAGAGGCACAAACGCACAAGACCATGTTCATAAATTAAGTCACCACTTGTGCAAATGAGTTTTACATGCTAGCAGAGAGGGACAAAACAAATATTTAAAAAAAAAAATACAGAGGCAATAGAGAAGAAAAAGGATATGCCAGAGTTATATTTGTTTGTTACCCTGAAAACTCTGTGGCTTTTATCCAAGTTAACTGTGGGTTTCCTTTCTAAACCGCATAATGAAAGGACATGCAAGGAGATCCGATTATGAAGTATCAGTTTCAACTGCTAATGAGAGAAATGCCAGATATTTCCTTAATCCTAATGCATTTTCACAGTTTTGGTGTTACTGGACACTAACAGTAGGCACAGGGAAAATTATAGGACTGCCATAAAAAATGATGGTTGACGATTTTGCTCACCTTTATGACATGAATGGAGTTTTGGTTTCACTCCTCAAACAATTTCTAGCTGGAATACCAGCATGCTGGTAACTCAACACTAGAATTCCTAGGAACCTAGCAGTGCCAGGTTAGCATTCTCCATTTTGAGTTAATATTCTCAGTAGTTTTAAAGTAATTGTTTTCCCTGTGTTCGGGGGCGGGGAAAGGGATGAAACAGGAACTGTCTAAGACAGCAGCTGTATAACTTCTTCTAAAGAAGTACTGCCCAATAATCAGCTTATTTAGCTCTTTCCTTTTGTGATTGACAAAGAATCTCTCATTCAGTTTATTCCTGGGAGGGTATTTTAGAATTTTTTTTCCCAGTTCAGTGGCAAAAACAGATCAATGCAGCGTTTCTGAAATAATTTCTGAATGTGAAGGTCAAATTTCTAATACTGAGCAGCAGCACGGCTTTTAGGATTACATCACATGAAATGCAGCCAACAGTAACAAACGTTCCCCTGTTGCCCATCTCATCCCATTCTGTTTCAGTCTCTGTGGCTGGAAAAGCAAGCTAACATTTCAAACTACGCAAGTCTGATGCTACCCTTCAGCCGACCAGAAGAGGAGGCTCTGACACTGAGGAATGGGCTTCTTCCCTCGAGAAAGATGCTGTGGTCCTGCAGCAATCCCTTACTACGAGGCGAAAACTGCATTTTAATTTCCCAGTGTAATGTCAGTGAATGAGGTCAAAACTGATAAATGTAGAGGAGTCTCAAACATTTGGGAATAGAAAGAAGCTATGAACCAGCTCAATTTCCTTTCTGAAATATTATTATTCTTTTCTTTATAAATATTCAGTTTCTGTGAAAGGCAATGCTCCTTATGTGTCAGAGAAGTGAGAAAGAAATTTATATTGGAAGACACAATATCAGTTTTTCAGGTCTTCTTCCTTTGACAGCCCATGTTCTATTTATCTATTGCTATGACCGTACAGTCTTTATTCACCTTTTGCACTCCTGGGAAAACAATTTTAACACTATACTAATGGATTTGACCTCCCAACATGCCCAAGAAGCAGTTGTTGCTTTAAACTTTCTATAGAAAGAAGGAAATGGAGGCACCATGGCATTAAATGACTCTGCTCAAAGACAGGCAACAAATAGCTTTTGGGGCAGCCAGCTCTTCCAGCCTAGGCTTTACTTAAAAAGTCAATCATCTCTTCATCTATTTTCTCTCAGCCACATAGGTTCCCAAATTTGGCAGGAAACAAATCATAAGCATTACAAGATCCTCACTGGGACTCTGAAATAAGTGTGTTCGGTACTGTTTCATGAACAGGACAACACATAGTCATATTATTAAAATTAAAGAGGCTGTCTTAATACCTTTATGCAAAGGGACAAATGTTAAAGCTATGCTTAGCCTTAAAGCTTCAGCTTGAACATTTTGAACTGTACTGAGCTGAATCTTCACCTGTGTTGTGCCCCCCTGAAAAGCTGCAGGAACTCACTGACTGATGATGGCTTAGTTTCAATCCTTGGACTCATGCTTACTCTTCTTGTTATTTGAACGCTTTCAGCACTAGTTATGCCCTTTCTTCCAGCTATGCCACACCTGTGCAAGAGACTTGACTAAATCTTTTGACTAAATGAAAAAGATTTGACTAAACTAAATGAGAATTGTTTCAAGTTTAAGATTAATGTCAGATAAGGAAATAGTGAAACTGCAAATCAGTCAAACTTATTTCCAATAATAGTCCTACAGCTCAGTTGATGCCATACTTATGGTTGCAGAACCTGTATCATCCATAACATCGATCAGCTCAGAAAAATTTCTACGATGGTGAAGAACGCTGGGGTTTTTATACCTTCCTTACATCTTTGTAAAAGAAGGTATGCTTATTTTTCTAAAACACAAAAAACCATGACCATAGCATTCAAAGAAGAAATACATGCTTGAACTTTAGTGGAAGCTGCAATCAGATCAGCAATAATGTACAAGAGAATTTATGGTTTAAACTAGATGCTGAACTTGCACATGCAGATTTTTTAGCTAACATTGCCATGCCTTAACCTTGACTCAGAGAAAGGCGAGAAATGCTTCTCTTGATGTTTGAGGACAACACTGTCGTGACTGTCTTGTAATGTAGTTTTTTGCTGTTTTTTGAAATGCAATCGAATTCATTTCATGTGAACCATCACAGTCTAAACACTGTCGAGCAGTGATGTGGAGGTGACAGCTTCTGCCTATGTGTCACAGAATTCTTCATTTCTACAGTGATACTGTTACTAGAAATAATAAAGGGACAAGCAAAGAATCCTTGATTTTTAAAGTATATTTACTGTAACATACCTTATTGCAACATCCCCATACCACTGTTTGTATCAGTAAAGACTTTTTATTCTGGATTTTGAGACTTCTCCAATGGTTCAATGCCTTCATTCAATGCCAAACCACCCTCAGAGAAGAGTTTTTCTTCAGTTAAAAATTACTGTTGTCTACGAGTGTATACTAGTGACACAAACGTCACTCCTCTTGACCTGCAAAGGGCCCCCCACTCCAGCACTCTACTGCTACCTCTTCCGCCTGGGCCGAAGACCCTAAACCTAAGGAGACCTTTCTGAATACTGCTAGATACCCTGTTTCCCATCATATCTTTTCCTAGATGCCACCCTTTTCCTCCAGAAAGGTTCCAGTAAATCTCTTTTCCAGCTGCCAGTACTGCCTGTAGCCCATTCAGAATAGGCTGCCTCCAACAGCTCCTATAAACCTTTCCTAAGCACCGATGCACAGAATGCTTAAGTGTGAGACAACATGCTCCTGAAAAAGGGTAGAGTCCTTTGATCCTCATCTCTCTCTGAAGGGTTAGAATAGGAAATGTAAAGTGACTTTATAGTTTTCATGCCAAAGGCACTTTTAGGACCTTTCAAAAAACCTACAATGCGTGGAGTTAACTTTTCTATAGGGTAGATAGCTAAGGGAGGGAAATGTTTTCTGTTGTAAACAGCTTTGAATACCTACAGCAGTAATTTTAAAATTGACACTTGCCAGGGAAGAAACGCACCTAATACAGAGTCATGAAAATCTGATGTATAAAAGCTTTTATGTGCCTGTGGTGGAAGTAGGCAAATTTGTCATACCTGCACAGGTGCTACTGAGGGTCCCAAAAGTTGTCAGTCTTGTGTTGGTGCATAACTCTGAAGAGACATGTCTACTTGCTGCCTTGAAAACTAATAGCATTCTGTGTAGTTCTTGAGGGAAAATAAGTACTCTCTCTCCTCTCCTGTCCCTGTTACTTTGCTGGTGCAGTCCAACATCAGTCTAACTAAAAGAATGATCCATCGTTTTTGTTCTAGGAATTTAACAGTACTGTTTGGTGAATCTTCCAATAACTTTCTCCAAGATAACTTTTATAAAATCATGATATAAGCAGAAACAACTTTGAGCAAGATAAATTCTTAATTTCATCTTCCCTTGCCAAAAAGTTTACAAGATCCGCAGCGAAATAACATTATTTCTGTATCAACTAATAAATGGGCAGACAGGTTCATTTCAAATTTGATAAAATAAAATTGAATCAAATTATTCTCCCCAAGTGCATTCTCTTCTGTTAGTTTGAACATATTTGCAGCGATTACAGGGATGATGTTACCTTCTGAGCTCTGAATTTGGAAAGCATGGTGTTTATAAAAATTACTTAAAATTGATCTATGGAAGTCAGAACTGCCAAAACCAGTAGAACATCACCTAATTCCCCATGTATTTTCATCTTCAGTGTTTCTTATTTATACTATGTGCTAGGGATGAAACTGGCACTCACAGAGGGGGTAAAGCTGCAACAATGGAGATTTTTACCTCCTCTCCATTTACCTAATTAAATGCATCAGCAATACAAATGTCCTACCCAGTGCTTGAGCCTAAGGCTATATACCATCTTTCAGGTATCCTTGCTCCTCAGTGTCTCCAAAGATACAGATGAGTTGCCAGGTACAGTCAATGAATGCTGTTTATTCTAATGTGAACATTTATTTTATGGAAGATGACAAGCTTTGACAACAGAAACAAGCCATCCATTTCCTCTGCCACTTGTTATTATTCATTAAATTGACTTATCCTCTTTATTTTTTATTCTCATCTTTTGAATAGTGTGACAAGAATGCAATAAGATGCAAGCTTTCAAATGCCCTAATGTCCTCTTTCCAAATCGGTGTCTTTTCAGTTGTAGTCAGGATTTGGATACACTGAGGCACAGTCTAATGGTTTTTCCAAGAATCTACAAAAGCAAATGTATATTTTGAGAAGCTTTGGTAGCCTCTTGCAGCCTAGATGAAAACAAACTGCTTGGAATCTGTTAGACCAGATCACATCAGAGGATAGCTGGATGCTTTGGTTCTGCTAATCAGAAATTAGCAAAATACAGATCACTAATACATTGCATTGTGGCAGTTTTGCTGCCTGTGCACTCATTCAATGTTTACTTATTTGGGGTAGGCAAAAGCTATTTCCTGTAGTAGGTGTTTACCTTCACCGTGGTAGCTAAAAATGGTATTAACTTTGGCTGAGGAGAAATGTGTCACATACCTTCTGGTGGGGAATTACAGCCCTGGCAGAGTCAACTCTGGGCGCTGTGGTTGAAACTGGCACTGGACGTTTAGATCTGGGGAAAAAAAAAAAAAAAAAAAAAAGATTAGCAAACTGGACTCCTATTTTTCAGCTCTAAGTTCATGCAAAAATGCTGCTTCATCAGGAGTGAAAGCTAAGCATAGCCTAGACTTTTTCTAGTGATTATCATGCTTTTTCTAGGTCCTCATTTACAAAGGTGGTGTGGTTTAACCTGGCAGGCAGCTAAACACCACACAGCCATTCGATCTCTTCCCCGCAGTGTTCTGGGCGGTGGCATGGGGCACAGGATATGTTTCCAGCCATCCGGTGGTTGCTTCCACCATTGTAAGCACATGGTGCTTGCCTTGGCGGGTTTGTGGGAGCGTGATGTAATCAATCTGCCAGGCCTCCCCATATTTCAGCCATCGTCGTCCATACCAAAGAGGCTTTATTTGCTTGGCTTGCTTGATGGCAGCACATGTTTCACATTCATGGATAACCTGTGCAATAGCATCCATAGTCAAGTCCACCCCTCGATCACGAGCCCATCTATATGTTGCACCTCTTCCTTGATGGCCTGAGGTGTCATGGGCCCACTGAGCTATAAATAATTCACCCTTATGTTGCCAGTCCAGATCCACCTGCGCCACTTCAATCTTAGCAGCCTGATCCACCTGCTGGTTGTTTTGATGTTCTTCAGTGGCCTGACTCTCGGGTACGTGAGCATCTACGTGACGTACTTTTACAACCAGGTTCTCTACCTGGGCAGCGATATCTTGCCACAATGCAGCAGCCCAGATGGGTTTACCTCTGCGCTGCCAGTTGCTCTGCTTCCATTGCTGCAACCACCCCCACAGGGCATTTGCCACCATCCATGAGTCAGTACAGAGATAAAGTACTGGCCATTTTTCTCATTCAGCAATATCCAAAGCCAGCTGGATGGCTTTCACTTCTGCAAACTGACTCAATTCACCTTCTCCTTCAGCAGTTTCTGCGACTTGTCATATAGGACTCCATACGGCAGCCTTCTACCTCCAATGCTTTCCCACAAGACGACAGGACCCATCAGTGAACAGGCCATATTGCTTCTCATTTTCTGGTAGTTTATTATACAGTGGGACCTCTTCAGTTCGTGTCACCTGGGGTATTCCAAGATCTTTACCTTCTGGCCAGTTTGTGATCACTTCCAAGATTCCTGGGCGACTGGGGTTTCCTATTCGGGCCCGTTGTGTGATCAGCGCAACCCACTTACTCCACGTAGCGTCAGTTGCATGATGTGTGGAGGGGGCCAGGAGGAGTTGTGCTTCAGTACCAACCACTTCTGAAGCAGCTCGAACCCCTTCATATGCTGCCAATATCTCTTTCTCAGTCGGAGTATAGCGGGCTTCAGATCCTCTGTATCCCCGACTCCAAAACCCCAGGGGTCGACCTCGAGTCTCCCCTGGTGCCCTCTGCCAGAGGCTCCAGGCAGGGCCATTCTCCCCGGCTGCGGTGTAGAGCACATTCTTTACATCTTGTCCTGCCCGGACTGGCCCAAGGGCTACCGCCTGAACTAYCTCCYRTTTRATTTSTTCAAAGGCTTGTTGTTGCTCAGGGCCCCATTTGAAATCATTCTTCTTCCTGGTCACTTGATAGAGAGGGCTTACGATCTGACCGYAATCTGGAATATGCATTCTCCAAAAACCCACAATGCCTAAGAAAGCTTGTGTTTCCTTTTTGCTAGTTGGTGGAGACATGGCTGTTATTTTGTTGATCACATCCATTGGGATCTGACAACATCCATCTTGCCATTTTATTCCTAAAAACTGGATCTCCTGTGCAGGTCCCTTGACCTTACCCTGTTTTATGGCAAAACCGGCCTTCAGAAGGATTTGGATTATTTTCTTCCCTTTCTCAAAAACTTCTTCTGCTGTGTTGCCCCATACGATGGCATCATCAATGTACTGCAGGTGTTCCGGAGCTTCGCCCTGTTCCAGTGCAGTCTGGATCAGTCCATGGCAAACAGTGGGGCCATGTTTCCACCCCTGGGGCTGGGGCAGTTGATTCCAGGTGTACTGGACGCCCCTCCACATGAAAGCAAACTGTGGCCTGCACTCTGCCGCCAAAGGGATTGAGAAAAACGCATTGGCGATATCAATGGAGGCATACCACTTGGCTGCCTTTGACTCCAGATCGTACTGAAGTTCTAGCATGTCCGGCACGGCAGCACTCAGCAGCAGCGTGACTTCGTTCAGGCCACGGTAGTCTACTGTTAGTCTCCGCTCTCCATTAGACTTTCGCACTGGCCATATGGGACTGTTAAAGGGTGAGCGAGTCTTGCTGATCACCCCTTGGCTCTCCAGTCGACGAATCAGCTTATGGATGGGAATCAGGGAGTCTCGGTTGGTGCGATATTGCTGCCAGTGCACCGTTGTGGTGGCGATCGGCAGCACTGTTGTGGTGGCGATCGATCCTCATCAACCCCACAGCAGAAGGGTCCTCCGAGAGACTGGGCAAGGTAGACAGCTGTTTAATTTCCTGTCTCCAAGGCAGCTACACCAAAAGCCCACCAGTACCCTTTTGGGTCCTTGAAATACCCTCTCCTGAGGTAGTCTGTGCCAAGGATGCAYGGAGCCTCYGGGCCARTCACAATGGGCTGCTCTTGCCGCCCATTCCCAGTTAGGCTCACTTCGGCCTCCAATACAGTTAGCTGTTGTGATCCCCCTGTCACTCCAGAAATACAAATGGGTTCTGCCCCTTCATAGCTTGATGGCATCAGGGTACACTGTGCACSGGTGTCYACTAGAGCCTTATACTMCTGTGGGTCTGATGTGCCAGGCCRTCRAATCCATACAGTCCAATAAGCCCRGTTGTCCCTTTCCTCCACCTGGCTGGAGGCAGGGCCCCTCTAGTCCTGGTCATAATATTCATTACTCACTTCTTGTAGATATGAGTCAGTAGTCCCTTCATTAAGATCAGAAGAAAGATCAGCCCTTCTACTCTGTCTGGGGAACTGCCCACTGGAAAGTGGAGCAGCAGTTTTCCTGGAATAACCCCCTTTTGTGATTGTTTTTCCTTGTAGCTCACGTACCCGTGCCTCTAGGGTCGAGGAAGATTTTCCATCCCACTTCCTCATGTCCTCTCCATGGTCACGCAGGTAAAACCACAGGGTGGCCTGTGGTGTGTGCCCACTATATCCTCTTCTTGAGCAGAGGAACGTTTACTCCTAATAGCTGAGATACTGGTCCGTACAGGTGGGGAGTAGTGCATATCCTCTTTGAATCGCTGGAACTCCCGGGACAGTTTCTGCACAGCCGAGACGCAGGCCCATAGGGAGGAAGAGAGGCTTTCTTCGTATTGTCAGAGTTGGTCAGCGAATTCATCCACCGTTTGTCCCTCTCTGTCTTCGCAGGTCATTACTGCCAACAAGTTGGCATACGACGATGGTGCGCTCCATACAAACTTCCACCACATGGGTCGTGCACTTGACTTCACCTGGATCTTTGGATAACTGCTCGTTGTCCAGGTCATCATAAATCACCCCCAGCATGGCTAATTCCCTGTTATCCCAGCAGTGGAGCAGTCAGGTGACAATGTGCTTGCCTGGAAGATGGCTGAAATCTTTTCGCATATCTTGCGGCTCACTGATGGATAGGGATCGGGTGGTTACCGCCTCATTTATGAGTTCTGCCTCTTCCTCCTCCTCGTGATGGCCCTGCTTTGGAGTAGCCTGCCTCGTCCACTTCTTCCTCCTTCCCCTTCTTAGTAGGTGTTTCCTCCCTTGCTAAACGAGCTGACTTTTGCATCCAATATTTCTTGTGTATAGGGGTGACTGATACCAGCACGGGTTGGTTCTCTGGTTCAGCCGCAGTGCCTGTCTCAGGGGTTGGAGTAGATGCAGTGCCTGTCGTTTTGTCATCAGATCCAGAGACCTCCTCTTCCCCTTGAGGGTACTAAATAGTGTTGAACAGGGCTCGGTCGGCATGGGCCAGGCCCCAGCATGTTGCAGTGATTTGTGTCTCTCTGGAATTGCCAGGGTGACAGCATACTTTTTCCAAATATTTTACTAGTTTTTCAGGATTCTGCACTTGTTCMRGGGTGAAGTTCCAAAAMATTGGAGSTGCCCACYGTCCTAGGTACTTGCCCATACTGTCCCACACAC
The DNA here is from genome assembly GCA_035582835.1 of Phoebastria nigripes. Lineage (NCBI taxonomy): Eukaryota > Metazoa > Chordata > Aves > Procellariiformes > Diomedeidae > Phoebastria > Phoebastria nigripes. Next base: position 485,153 of record JAYKAV010002988.1, read on the forward strand.
CCTGCCACTCATAACTATCCAGCCTTGGGGCAGATCTCTGGGTGGTATTCTTAAATAGTTGTTTAACCTTAAACAAGACCTGAAACACATTCAGAAGACATAGCAATAGGAACATGCTGGTTTGAACATCCCAAGGATATTCAAAATTCTTAAGAGCTATTATAACTAGCCTGGAAGAGAAGGGGAAGGTGAAGGAGTGGGGGAAAAGTACCCCCTTGTCTCCCTCATAAATTGGCTCTCTGAGGAGAAAAGGTAAAAAGTGTAATTATTAATAGTTTCTGAGAGATGGTTCCCGAAGTACAGAGATGATGGCAATGCTGAGTACAAATACCAGATTAGAGTCACAACCAGTAATTTTATCATATCATAAGCCAGTGTTACACAGTACAGCAAAATGATAACCTTAATCCATCTCCAGAGGTGATAAACAGTGAACATATACAGCAAGTAAGGTGTTACATAACACAACTCTGAGAACAAGCACACCAACTCTGAGAGCAAATAAATCAACATTGTGACTGGCGACTATTAACCTAATAATGAATGCTCGTAACGAATTTGTGTCAACACGCTCTGATCAGATCTGTCGTTATCTCAACCCTTCGAGCCCCACGTTAGGCACTAAAAAGGACAGTTGTGATTTAACCCAGCAGGCAGCTAAACATAGCCATTCGCTCACTCCCCCCTAGTGGGATGGGGGAGAGAATCGGAACAAAGGTAAAGCTCGTGGGTTGAGATAAAGACAATTTAATAGGACAGAAAAGGAAGGGAAAATAATAATAATGATAAAAGAATATACAAAGCAAGTGATGCACAATGCAATTGCTCACCACCTGCTGACCGATGCCCAGCCAGTTCCTGAGCAGCGGCTGCGTCGCCCAACTCCCCCCAGTTTTTTGTTCAGCATGATGTCATATGGTATGGAATATCCCTTTGGCCAGTTTGGGTCAGCTGTCCTGGCTGTGTCCCCTCCCAGCTTCTTGTGCACCTCCAGCCTCCTCGCTGGTAGGTCAGTATGAGAAGCTGAAAAGCCCCTGACGTAGTGTAAGCACTGCTCAGCAACAACTAAAACATCAGTGTGTTATCAACATTATTCTCATCCTAAATCCAAAACACAGCACTATACCAGCTACTAGGAAGAAAATTAACTCTTATCCCAGCCAAAACCAGGACAAAAGGTCTTAAATGTGAGAAAAAAACTGATATAGTTTCTCTGAACGATGAAAAGCCACCAGTTACAGAAGCAGCCTCTGACTTGGGAGATCATCCGTTTTCCAGTACTTTGTGACAAACTGCATTTTCATAGATGCCAGTCTGCCACAACTAGATCAATTCAGGTTTGGGCAGCACTCTGGAAAAAGGGTCTCAGAAGTGTCTTAAAATGCAGAGACTAAACTTCGGTACCGAGGCATCTCAAGATCAACTCCTCAAAAGATTATTATTTAACAGCTTAAACTGTGTAGCAACTGCCATAACTTAAACCCCTCTGCAGGAAGAAACATGGGCTTCATTTCAGACAATTTAGTTTCAGAAGGAGCAGATCACTACTGAATTAACCACACTCCACTCCAAATGCCTGCCTTTCACCTGTATTTGACAAATATACGTACGTGATCATTTAAAAAACAGAAATAACCCCCACTAAAGTGCTTTCAAAACACACAGTTTGCCCTTTCATTAGAACATAACACAGAAAGCACAGTGACAAATGCTAACTGAAGCACTCTAGAATGCTCAGGTAAGTGGAGATGTATTTGTGGAGGTGTTGCGAGAACCTGCATAGCACTGACCCCCTGAAATCTTTCCAGTACACATGGGATCACCAGAGAACATGAAATGAAAAATGTAAAAATAGTCAAAAGAATCAGAATTATACAAGTAATATCCTATTGCCAACCTACAGATCAGGATTATGCCTGGAATTCTCATCTTTAAAAAGTACATTTGAAAATTAGGACAGGTACAAAAATGAAATAAAAATACTTAAAAGCATACAAATCAAGCAGAAGTGACTGAGACATTCAGAATTGTTTGCTTTAGACAGGAGATGAGTAAGGGAAGACATTATAGAGGCTTAGAAAATAATGAATGGTAGAAAAGGGGAAATAAAGCTATGTTCCTGGACATTAAGTGAAATTGAAAAGACAACACATGGAAAATTGACGAAGGCAAACATTTTTTCCTAGAGTACTTGATTAACCTGAGGTGAAACTCATTGTTATAAGACATCATTGAGACTATGAGAATAGGAGGATATCAGAAAGGATTAGATATTTCTACTTACAACAAAAACCCCAACAGCTGCCTTAGATTGGGTAAAAACAGGTAGCCATACAGATTCTCATTTTTCACGGCACAACTTAAAAGACTGATAGTGGAAGAACTTCTGTGTTAGGTTCATTATTTCCTTGAGGGCTGTGTTGCACTTTCCTCTGAAATACCTACCAGTGGCATCTATCAGAGACAGAAAGCTGAGCTAGACAAAAAATGGGCTCATCCATAGTGACAATCCCTGCATTAATACCTAACTTCACATTGAGCTGTGTATTTAGCTTTAGCTGCCACACATAAAATATTTCCATAAGCAGGAGTAAACAAACAAAAAAACCTAGGAAAAAGGAGTAGTCCTTACAGGAACTGGAAGATTTCCATACAGAAGATATGGAAATTATGCTACTTTGAGAGTTGCAAACAAAGACGTAATAGATGCCTACCTCACAACGAGATACTATGAAAATGAACACAGTTTGAGGAGACAATGAAAACTGGCATTTTGTTAAACAACAGGTAATTAACCTGTGAAATTCACTGACATAATGTATTCCTGAAACAAGAGGCTAGAAAATTGTAAGAGGCACTAACGATACAGTTGGAATATATCACAATATACTCCCTAAAACATAATTATCTGAGAAATATATACCTTGAAGTTCTAAGAACAAGAGCTAATCACTAACTGCCTAGAACAAWCTTTCCTCAGGTGAGTTACTAACTGATCTTCCCTCAGGAGTGAGCGCCGTATCCTTCCTCCAACCATTTTAGCTTAAAAAGAGAAACAATAAGTCATATTCATGAGACATGTATATGTATCATGACAGACAGCAAAAAAGAGAAAGAAAAAAAAATCAGCTGCAGACCAGAACACAGAGTTGCTGAAAATTGACTGCAACAATTTATGAACAGACAAAGATTTAGGGGGAGATTCTGATCCTCCTTCCATTGGTGTAATTTCTGGGTACACCCAGTTATTTCTGTGAAGTTACGTGGGGATACCTGGGCATACTCAAGACCACAGCTGGGCAGAGCAGACACTAAGTGTCCCCTCTGTTCCGTTCACTGATCATGAATTTTAGTGTCAAAGTTGCTCAGCGCTGTAAACGTTGTTTGTCACGTACAGAGGTATAGCAAACAACCACATACTGCATGTTTGATGCATAACTGAAAAATATTTGTATTGCAGCAAAGGAATTTGTTTACCAGACTACGCCATTACTTCTGTTGTTTATTGTATGTCTGTTTTTCCTCACTCATTACCTGACTGCAGAAGATGATGTTAAAAAGCTCTATTCCTTCCATGTTACTGATAAGCTACATCTGTCATTCACAGTGCTATCCAACCAAGATTTTTATTTCACATGGACTTTGAGGTTTCAAGATGTTACTTTAAAACAATGAAGTTCCTACATAACTCTGCCCTGGATGTTTATAGCTTTGATATTTAAAAACAGAATGACGAGGCTTGCTAGATTTAGCAGAGGCTTGCACCAGAGAAAAGGGCAGAAGAGGTGAAGTCAATTTGTGGAATGAAAGTGTATGCACTTACAGAATAAAGTGATTATTTACATAAGAGCCATTACTCCTCAGGGAAAAACATCTGCAAGTTCAGGACATTTTTTTCCTCCCTCTCTTGCTAGATGAATCAAATCCTGCAGCAACACAAGTTTGCTTTTCAAGTGATGACGGTACTGTTGCAAACCTGTGTGTCCAGGTTTACATTTTAATCCATTGATTGCAAAATTATTTTATTCCAAACACTCAGGGAGTGTACTTGCTTAGTAGGGCCTATGGGAGGATCAAAGTCCAAATTTCACAAATGACTCTGATAATTTTAGATTTGATCTTGAAATGTTCCATCAAGATTGTTTTTCTGAAGCAATTGATTTGATTTTGACTTTTAGACATTTTGTTCTATATTTTCAAAGTTAAAAATGGAAACAAAAACCTCATTTCAAAATGAAAACTCAAAACAGTTTTAATGATGACCAAATACATTATTCTGGTATTTTTTAAATTCTTTTCCTTTCCACAGATACACCTCCCCTCTCCCTCAATACTGGTTCTCTTTCCTAATGGAATTCAAAACCAAGATGGATGTAATTCTGCAAAGCCATTCGATTTTGATAGTACTGCTGATATGGCTGTCAAAATTTCTACTTGTTCCCACCTACCTAAATATATCTTTAATTGAAGAGCACCTGACTTCAATCCTGGTATCTTTGCACTCACAAGAAAGGTTCATTAGGAGTCAACTGTATTAAGAGGAGCTGCCTGCCTAAGGAAAGGCTGCAAAGGAGTTCTGTAATGCACTATGAGTTTAACCCGTGTCCTCAAGGGAGCACAATACTGTACTTGCAGAGAGGTGACATGATTTAACAGATAATAGCTCTTTTTCATCTTCATGTGGCTTTTTTATATTTCATATCTTCACCAGTCAGTGTCTACCTTCTCTTTTCTAATTCTCAGGACAGCTAAAATCAACATTTCTTTTCTTTTAAGCTTTTGCTTTAATTTATTACACATGAGCACTTATTTATACCTTTTTGAGCATCTTAATAATTGTATCTTAATATCTCAACCACTAGAAAATGAAAAAGGGTCAAGTGCATAGAAAGGTAATAAAACAGATTAGATCAGGGTTAGAAAGGCTTAGAAAATGTTTTACATACTTTACTTATCACCTAATTGAAACGGAGTCGTTCTGGAGGGGAGTGGGTGAGCACATAGCAGGATGCAAAACAACAGAGCACGTAAAATTGGGCTTCTGATGATATATCTGTTTTAATGCAATAATATTCCNGGGGGAGGGAGGGGAAGAGACATAAAAAGGACAGACTAAATATTACTCATGGTTATCAATTTGAGATGTCCATTTAATAAGCACTAAGATCAGTAATGTGTCAGTTGGATCTTCAGTTAAACAGTGAATTAAGTAGCCAAACAGAAGCTTCTTGTTTCTAAGTCTTGCACAGAAAATCTTGAGTCTTGTGATACCATGGTTTAATTCTCTAAGCCCTGCCTGGGACATCAGCAAACAGTTTTAGTGACTCCAATGAGAATCACAAAGACAAAACCCTGAACATTTCACAGTACTTCAAATATAACTGCGACCACTTTAGGGCTAGGATGAGACCTACTTTCCCTCTCTCAGGATATCATCTGTGCCTGCAATAAAACTGAAAAGTATTTCCATCAGCAGTTTTGCTCTCTATATATCAATAGCGAATGCAAATATTAGCATTTGGCTGGATGACTGATTTGTTAATTATTTCCCTGCATTGTGCTGCACTCAGAGTGCAAGACAGGCAATTATGCTTTCCAGACCTAATGTTCGTACCCACAGCAATATATGGACAAAAACTTCTTATGCATAAATAGCACCAAACTAAAGGGAAGCTGCTATCTGGGGGGGAAAAAAAAAAAAAAAAAAAAAAAAAAAAAAAAATCTATGAAACAGAATTTGTTTGGAAGTATGTAATACCTTTTTTCCCTTAGAAGGGATCTAAGTCGGGGCAGCTGCAAACATTATGGGATGGAAAGGAAAAGGGAAGAAGCCTTAGAGGGTTTTGTGGAAGGAAGGAAGAAAGGGAACTGGAGAGACTATGCATAAAGCTGAGATTTTTGAAAAGGAGAATGTATTAAAAAATGTTGGAGAAACAAATTCTACTCTCCTGGTCTCTCTGACCCTTTCTACTTCTGCGGCATCTGCACAGTGCCTGTTGCATTTTCTTTACTCTTCCCCTCYCTCCTGCTAGGCAAAATCCCTTCTTTCTTGAACTGCCCCACATTCTGCCCTCCAGCCTGTTGCCTCCTGAATGGAGTAACTGGCTACTGATGCCTCCATCATCTCCTCTTAGTTGACCCGGTACCAACCCTAAAATTCCTCCATCCCAGCAGCTCCTATGGGCAAATGGGAAGGCTCTGCAGCTCTGCTCTGTGTGTGACAGTTCTCCAAAGAGTACTAACTATGGATGCTGAGCACATGCCTGGCACTCAACTGATGCACACAGTAAGCTCTACAATTAACCTTCATGGAGCATGGACACCTTTTTTTCAGGCAGGTTATTTTTCTTGCTGTCTTCTTCCTGTCTTTGCACTATTTTTAAACCATTTCCAAACCTTTCCTCTCCTTATCACTACCGAAAACTCAGGTAACCCATAAAGAAATGTGGGTTCATCCCCAGGAAATTTCATCTGGTTATAGAACTTTTTTATGCTGTCATGGATTGAATTTGTATGTAGAGCTCTATTGCCATCAGCTGTTGAAAAAACACATTAATTTATATCAAATCCATAACTTTGTTTCTAAGTAATAATAAGTAGATCATAAGAATTTGAAAATGAGCTTGCTTTAATGCTGAATTACCAAATAGATTACTCAGTTATACAGTGATCTACTATAGCTCGCAAAACCTTGTTGACATCGCTATGTTATCATTCAAATCTCTCACACAGCTAAGTTGCTTTGTTTTAAACTCAAATATGATATTTTACTAGTTTTGCTTGAGACCATTTATCCATAGATTATAATCATGATGCTACTTACCTGAATTTTTGATGTTAACCCAATCCAAATTCACATTTGATTTCAGATTTCATTACAGGAGTTTTGCACAGCTTTTCTAGTTACCCATATTAATTCAATTTGAATAGCATAGGATTCACAAGTAAAATACATTTTAACTAGGCTGAAACAGGATTCTATTGGAGGGAGGATATGGGTTCTTTTTACTTTCTACTTTTCATTTACATGTTTTCTATGGCTATTACTGATCAGTTAAAAGCATCAGATGTTCCGCTCAAAGCTTGCTTTAAAATAACAGCAGAAACATTAAGATGAATAGAAGTGGTACTTTCAGCACAGTGCAGGCAAAACCACAGTACTTCAAATACTCAGAAATATATAAACAGGTATTGATTATAAATAGGAAGCCACTGTTCTCACCTCAATAATAAACTGGCTAAATGCAGAATTTGGATTGCCTAGCTATAGAGAATGGTGTTACAGAATCAAAAGTGACAGGCTGAAATACAATCAAAATTATCAGAGAGGGATCAAAGCTTAATAGTATATAACCTTCAGATATAGTGTCTCGCTTGAAATCTCTAAGTTCAGCATAGTTATTTATTATTAATGATTTCATGATTATATTGATTATTTATAATTACTGAGAGATGATAAAGAGAAATCTATTTAAGGTAAACATACAAATAATAAAATAATTTGTTAGTTTAAGAAGAGCAGAAGAAAAACATTTGGGTTATGAAAGGATCTAATAGTGTAGAGCAAAGAATTAGCTATTATTAATAAAGAGCAGAAGAGGCACTGAATAAAGATTCAGTGCTTGTATGTAGCCTATCATACCCTGGTCTTGAGATGTGACTCAACTCTCCCCAGTAAACATAATAAATAACAATTTTGAAGAATTAAGTATCAAAAATGTTTATATAAGTTCTTTAGCTGAAAAATACCTGAAGGGAACCATAGTGATTTCCCCTGCCATGCAGATAGTGTACCTGAGACTTAGACTACCCCCATTCAAGTATCACCAGGCTCCATTGCAGTCCTGCATCTCTTGGCTTCTTAACAGCTTCCTTAAGGGTGAAAGTCATTCGTACAGATTTCAGAGCAGCGCTGGGGACTGCCGTAGAGCATCACCCTAAAGAGCCAGCTCCAGAATCAGGGAATCACAGCCAAACTTCAAAGATATGATGATTCACAAAAGAATAATATAAAGCTTTGTAACTGCCTTCTGTGGATACAGAGGAGTTCAGGTGTTGTCCAAATCCAAACAGATTTCTAACACTATGCAGATGAAGTCTATTTTTCCCCTTGCCACTCAACATTTTCTAAAAGCAAAAGCCTAACTCAGGATACTTTGAGCATCCTGACCACAAATTACTTTGTTAGTTTCTTGAAGCTGTTCATGAAGCATATTTACTTAGCTGATTTTCCTGTAATTCCTCTTACTTGGGATGTGGACCTTGCAGTGTGCCACATGGCTTTTAGAGCATTTCTAATTGACATATATGGGAGAAAAAAATTAGTGAACATGGATAATTAGATCTTAACTACAGTCTGCCTCATTTAGGCCTTCACTTTTTCTGTTTCCAAGCTAAAACACTTCAATGAGCTTTCCATTAATGCCTGTATCTGAGAGACTTTGACTGGAAACATAACTCTATGTCTTAAGACTGCTAAGTCAAGAAAGTTAGCCAGGACTTGTCAAAAGAATTTGTTTCCTTTTGAGGTACTCAAGCATTGTTTGAAGTTGTCATTACAGTAATGCAGAAACATGACAGGGATAGTCTGTACCCAGTGCTCAGTATTGCCATGCTGCAACAGATACCAGCCAGGGAGAGCATAGACACGAAGAGGTGGCCAATGTCTGAAGATGCCTGAAAACCAGGCAAAACGGACCTTGGCATATCTCTGCTCTCGCTGTAAGAAACAATGGGGTCACCAATGATTAAGATTTTGTGAAAAAAGAATGAGGCCTGACAGCTTTTATAGTGGCTGGTGGGCAAGAAACACCACAGTAAAAAGGATCCAAAGGAAACTACGAACCTCACATGCACAAATAATGCATTACAAGATTGATCTAGTAAAGCCATGGTATTTTACCTGATTGAACGATTCCTCATTCCACTTCTTAAAAATACTATATCATCCATTCCAATTAGCTTCAAGTGTGTAATTTACATTTTGACATGATTGTGCTTAAGCTAATCAACATTAATCAATAAGAAAAGGTCCCAGCCCTAATCCATGGTGACCTTCCTGCCTACTGTAACATTTTGGGTAATGTATTGACTTCCTCATTGCAGAATGCAACCAGTAACTGTTTGTCTGAAAGATTACAACTGTCATGTATTTAGTAAGTTGTGTCAGCCCATTGACTCTGGTGAGATGTGCCCGTGATACCCATCTTGACCTTTCCATGGTAAGCACAATATAATATGTGAAAGGATTCACATGGAGATTATCTTTAGCTCATCCAGACAATATTTCTCAGACAAATAGAATGGTGATTTTTAACCTCACCTCTAAGCTGGTATTTGGGGGAAAAAAAAAGTGATGTGCACTCTGAGAACAGTTCTAATCCCTAAGTAGAATCTTGTTGTAATGAAAACTTCATTGCCCTTTAAAGCCTTGGCATATATCCACAGTTTCCAGGCTCTTTTCTAAAACTAACAAGGACACTTTATGCAGTGAGTGTAAATAGTCCACTCCATTAAACTGCTCATGTAAGGAATATATTTATATTTATTGCAGTGACTGACATTAATACTTTATTTCATTTTCAATGGAAAAAGCTACTCATTAATTTTAACAGTATTAAACATTACTACTCAAAGACTGTAACTCACAGCCCTGTCCAAATGCTAGTCTGACATCTATTAACAAATCCTATTGTCCTCACATACCTGTGTACAGAGACAACTGGGCATGCAATGGGATTCACCTCTATTTCACAAGGAGTGAGGGAGGACCACCTCTCTCAGCTCACAGTAATACATGGTAGCTTCCTTAATCCACCAGTAGGATATGTCTTTTTTAATGCTTTGAGCACACAGCATCATCAGAAGTTTGGGGAGGAAACCTTGGCTATTGGAGGCAGATGGCTCTCAAAAGTTCTAGAGTCACATGTCTAAGCAAAATAAAGTAACTAGTATCACGTCACATCCACCATTAGTGTTCCTCTCCTTTTTCTACTAATCTGCTTAAAATTTTGAATTTATACGCACTGTGATTCAGTAAAGCACATAAGCAGCTGTTTGACTACTCTGCTTTTCTTATCTTCCAAACATAGATTTTGTAATACCTCCCCTGAGTACAGGCACGTGCAGTTACCTACACACTAAGGTGCTCACTAGTGAATTGTGGAGGGCTCCAACACAGACTGTCCACATGGTCACAGATATCAGTACTTGGTCCAGTCTAGATCATAATTATTCCAGTGAACATCACATGGAATATCTAACATTGCACCAGCTTTGAATTTATTTCTTTCTGATATTTAGCCAGTATTTCCTTAATTTAACCTTTAAATCCTATTGAGAATCATACTGGCATGTTTAAACATAATTTCTGTAGAACTCAAGGGAACGGATTAAAGGACAGATCTTCATTTTTTAATTTTTTCTTTTTACACTCTTATTTGATTTTTTTAAAGTGTCATCTAAATTCAGGGTATATTTCTACGGCACTATGAACATATTTGTACTTGAAAATATGGTAACAGTCCATCATTTCTAGTGAAATGTTATCAAATGCAAATGGCACATCTTTGTCAACACTTAAGGCTGAGTTCTTAAATACGGTGTTCTGATAGGAGGCAGGCATTCATATCCTTAATCCAGTCTGACATGGTCACAACCATCTCACTTCTGCATCCCGTAATTCAAGAGATCCTTACTGGAGTCTTGATGTGGTCCTTGTTCCGTAAACTTTTAAGTGCTGCTATGCAAGCTATTGAGTCCCCAGTCACTTTTACTCCTGAGTGTAAAAGTGTTGCTGCAGCCTCATCCAAGGAACAGTCATTTGGTACTGGGCATTCTGTTTCCATAGTTTTAAGATTGCAGTCAGAAAGGCAGGAACAACCAGGAAAAACTTAAGTCACTCCAAGAATGGATTTCAGGAGATATATTCACAATGCTGAACATGAACACTAGCAAATTATCACTAGCATTAGTGTTCCTTTCAAAAAAAAAAAAAAAAAAAAAGTCACATTTGTATGGGCTCAGATTCTACCTCTAGTATGTAAGCAGTCCCTGAATGAAAACATCATTAGTTTGATGAATGTAATGGAATCATTCAAAGAAGGCAAAAAAATTCCAAATCCATATTTTCATTTTCTGTTTGTTTTTACTAATTATCTCCTACAATGCTTTTAGGAAATGTTTCTACAGAATAGTCCGAGTACCACTATTTCAGACCGTGCTTTCATCAATATTGTTTATATAGTTTTAATTTACTCTTAAACTGGGATAGATACCCTCTTCTAATTCTTCTGAGCATAAACGCAGCCTAATTCTAGTTCTGATTTAAAACATGCCCATCAGCAGACCTAAAACATGCACAGAATTGGTTACTATTCACAGCTTCAGACAAAAGAAAGCAGTTTACAATAACCACTGAATTCCCCTTGCTTGCAGTTTGCTGTCACCACATGCTTTATTTATAGTAGGCCTGAAATAAATACTGCAGGATCAGCCATCTTTTGGTGCTGCACAAAAAAGGAAAGCTATTAAATATTTACCGTAAGTCTTTCATAGCTTTGCCTCTGACACTTTCCCTTGCACTAGAGAAGAGGATTATTTAGCTCATGATTTTCCAGCAAAACACAGTCAGTTGTGACTGGCTGGAAGTGTATGGTAGCATCATTGGCATGCCCTGGGTGGGGGAGGTTGTGTCAACACACACCAGGCACAGAAAGTCTGCACCTCCCCTGCTCCTCTCCTACAGCACAGGGTGACGCCAAGGCAGGAGTCTTAGTGTCACAGGAATGTTTGTGCCAGCAGAATGAGGCGCACTCATGTTACAGCACTTTCCAAAACTAAGCCAGTACATTTGGTGAATCCTTTCCAAGGAGGCTGATCAGATTCCTTGAGTCAAGATCAAATGAATGTTCTGGATGCTCCAGTGAAACGTGTTGACAAATAATACTCCACTCTCGTGCATTGCGTTTACTGTGAATTTAAAAAAGAAACCCATTTGTATGAAATAAAAATAGATTTCACATGCATTTTGTTTTTCACCTGTGAACTGAACACTGTAGGACAGTAAGTTTATGGCCTAATATCTGTGGCACAGCCAGCCAAAGATGAACTTTGACTGGCCCAGAACTAAAATGCCTTGGGGCAGCTGTGTAGCTCAAGTAACTGATTAGAAACTGATACTGAAAAATGACTGAGAACTAAACTCCAGGAGGTCACAAAAAGATTAAAAGCAAAGCAATGTCTTTTTCCACCACAACCCAAGTCATTATAGAGCATGATCACAGCCTTCCATAGCATTGTCTAGCAGAAGCAGCACCAATCCCCCCTCAGTACATCTAGAGTAATGTAGGTTTCTAAGGAACAAGCTGCATCTATGCAAGTATCTAATGTTTTAGAATATCAGCTGTGTTTGCCCAAATACTATCATGCCTCATGGAGTTCTACTGGGTAATAGTGCACAGCACCAAAGACATTTCTTTCCTTCTCCCCTCACTGCTGCTCTCCTTTCTTCAGCAAAAGAGAATTCACTTCCTAGATGTATTTTGTCTTCTAAACTGAAGGAAGCACAGCTGGTCTGGAGGGTCCCATACCTTTCCATATCACTGGATTACAGGTGTCTCTTCTCCAGGAACGGTCCAAATACTTCAACTCCCTGCCACTTGCCTGTCTGCATCCTTTAACTTCCCAAAAGCAGCACAGGGAGGCACACTGCAGGCTCTGGAGAAATAGGCAGCCATACATTGAAAATGAGCAGTCGGAAAATGCAGCGTTTCACTCAAGCCGGTAACAAGACAAGTTCTGGGTGCCTGATCAAACCCCTGGCATAGCTGGCGAGACCTCCATCCTAATTTTGTGGTTTCATGTGAAAACATAGCATGGGTGAGGTGATAAGAACAAATTTAACAGGGAGTTTAGGGAGGAGGCTGTCAGAAAAAATCCTGACATCCACAAATTCCTGAACCCATAATGGGATATCTACATTACTGAAACACAGAGAATTCCACTCAGGCCAGCACTGCACACGTGGCACTCATTGAAGAGCTACGTTAGTGTACCTTGGACAGTGCAGATTGATGGTACTTGAAGAAAAACTAAGTTTATATAGCCAGAGAAGTGCATACTCTCATTGTTTAGGCAGGCAAGTACGAATGGGCATTCTTAATGCTTCCCTTCTGCTACATTTGATGTCTTGCAATTTGATGTCCTACACAAGTGCTGACACCATGTACAGCTTTTCTTGACAGCCAAATAAAAAATAACCACTTCCCCACCTTGAAAAAGAAACCCCACAGGGAACCTAAGTGTGATAATAAAAGTGAGCAGCAGCAAACACTGTCTGAACTGTCAGGTTATAAACAATGCTCATGAAACCTTCATGGCCAGGATCAATAAAAGGAAAGGCCATCGCTCCTGAGAGCCAAGAGCCATTAGAAAAATAAAAAGCCTTCTGTCTCAGAGCATTTATGTCTAGATTTCACGTTCCACTGCTTCTTCCATGGCCTTATAGACTAAACAAGCAAGTTCACTTCTACTTCCAGTGCTGCAACAGCAAAACCAAGCCACAGATTGCCTGGTAAGGCATTCCATGACCTTTAAACATATTCTGTAGAGCCATGTGACTACTTCACATAAATGTCCAAGATCATCAAAATTTAGGGCTTAAGTTTTCCCATCACAACAGTCAATTTCCTAATGCATATATATGCCTTTTCCATTTGGAAGCATTGGAAACCTTTCAAACTTTTAGGCAAATTAGCTAACTGAGTGTACCCATCTCTATGATCTTTATGAAAACTAGCTTTGTTTTTCCATAGTAGTAGAACACTCCACTCCCGTTTCACTGCTGCAAGCCATGTCTAAAAAAGTAAAAATGATCCCTTAGCACAGTCATTTTCCTGGTAACCAAGTCCCAGGAGATTTTGCCTTTCTCCTGTTTTGTTCTTATTTGGTTGAAAATTACTATCACTAGTAACTGCTCCCATATTTTTCAAGTTAACTATCCTTCTTCTCACCAACACAACCTTTGTAAAATTATTTTTGTTGAAAAAAAGTATATTTCATTGTAAATTTTGGGCAGGTGACTAAACTGCCACAACCTTTTTGTACTTAGGTAAATTAACCCATTTGTGCCTAGGAAAAATGATTTTTCAAGGTGAGCTTAATCTAACTTCCCAAATATTGTGGAGATGCCTTTTGTTCAAGACATTGGGATACTGGATCTTTAATAGGGTTCTATGCATACGTCAGTTGGCTGAGATCACATGCTGATAGGGTTTAGCTTGTATAAATACTGAATTGTGCAAAGTGAAAGCCAGCTTAATGCCTCTGAGCACAACTTTTTGAATAGCTCCTAATCATCTAAGAAACAACATTCTATTAAAAAAAAAATTACTTTTCAGTCTTTGTCATTTATTTTTCCTATATAACTCTAGTGAGGCTGAATGGGTCACCAATGCGAACTAATAGTTTACATCAAAAAGCAACTGTCATACTGAAGAGGAGATTCTATGAATCGTATAAGTTCAGAGCAAAAGCATCATCTGTGAAAGTTCTCACTTGCTAACAAAGAAGCTGCCTGACCTATTTGTGCTTAATAGTATTTCATATCACTTTACGCCATTTTTCTTCTTTTCAGAATGGACCTTAACTGATCTACATCTATTATCTATGCAAGCATATTTCAGTCTGTGGAACACTCCATTACTGCTTACTTTGGCTGTTCATTATCCACATAAGTTGATTATCTGAATCACATACTTTTGTTTTGGAACCAAGAGACAAGGCAAGCCTTAAAAAAAATAAAGAAACAATAGATAGAGCAAGAAAGCAATAAATAATGACACTTCCACTAGAATTATGTGGGCAAAGAATACCACAATAAATAAAGCTTTAGCAGTCTGAAAATACTTTAAGAAAAACTAACAATTACTTCAATCATTAAACAATAAATAAGCTGTCCTGGATGCTGTAAAACACATCTTTTTTTTTTAAATGATGTGGCCACTAGAGTTGCTGGTGTTGTAATTTAGAAGTCAGCAAGTACAAAAGCACAACAATTACTCACATGAAATATCCCTGACAACATTTGATCAAAATTACTGTTTTAAGTGACTTGCATCTGTGATATTTATTAGGATAATCTGGTTTTGTTAGTCACAGATTTGGGAACCCTTCCTCTGTGTGGAAGGAGAGGTGATAGTTTGTAGATTTAAATGCCAGGCCATACAGGCAGCCACTGGACCACTCTTCAGGTCCAATATTCAGGAAAATTAACTCCAAATGTGCAACAAGCCAAAGCACAGTAAGAGACATTTTCTCTCAGTTGAAAAACACAAGGATCCAATCGAAAAGCAGACAGAAGTTCTAACATAAATTATCAGAAAGATTTTCCTTAACTTTCAAATACAAAATAATCCAGAACAATGTAAATCTTTTTTTTAAAAGATATCATACATATATTCAGAATATCACTAGCATTCATTAGAATGGAGCAAAAAGAAGCTGGAGTGGGCTGTAGTATGAGAATTCAAATACATGCATCAAGATAATGCCCCTATCTTCCCTCAACAACTTTGGAAGACCATTTTCTGCTGGCTTCTGATATAAAGCCCGTTTCAGTACATTTAGGATTAGGCTACTGGTCTCTCTTTAATTTTGGCTGACAATCTTGCCTAAGCACACTAAAGGCACAGATGCACATCATACGAGGTGGGAGAAATTATTCCATGCATCTCCCTACCTCCCTTGCATTCATTGAAACAGCTAGACCACACCTTTCAAGAAAAATCTCAAAGATTTTTCTTTGAGAAAATCTGGAACATCTGAAAATCTGAAGAGCTTTAACTTAAACTTTTTTCCAGGAAATATATAAGTTATAAATTTCCAGGAAACATATGTCTACCCCGTGTTCTCACAGAAGCTGACAAATACGTTGCAATTTTGTTAGCATCTTTCTACTTTGTGTACTTATTTTACACACTATCTGGAACACCCACTTAAAGACAAACTTGAGAGTTACAAAGCCATGTGGGAAATTATGCCATACATCTTGCTTTAGAGTACCCTGCTCTGTCTTGGAAACCTCAGCTAAAGATCTTTTTCCCCTTAGGTGTTAGTCTGTTCCTGATACTGCTTAGCTCTACTGCACATCCATATATGAGATTTTCTGGTATATTCTCAGAAATTGTACTTCCACATTACAACCTGCTTTCTGTATCAGTCTTTGCCTAGCCTATGCAAAAATTATCTTCTCCACAACACAATAAAAACAGCAGTTACTTTGCCTTATATAATTATGGAGCTTTAAATATTAATGCAACTATTACAGAAAATCTCTGTGCAAAGTTATCTGACTTGAGAACAAGTTTCCTTGGAAGCAACATTAACCAGGAAAAGTTAAGAGACCTGTTATGTGAAGAGATACTGCTTTCTCAACGGCAAGACAACTTTTATCACATCTCTATGAGGAAGTCTGCCCTCTCCATGTTCTACTGACTTCCTTTCCTGCACTCAGGCTACACCTTTCTTATTCTGTCAGAGAGGCCGCTTTCAAACTCACAGGTGCCACGCCATTAACACAAATTCTCAGCCTGCTGTGATTATTCACCCTGTGAATGACAGGTTCCTCCCACACACTCATAACGCTTGTTACGATGGTCACTTCTAGAATAGTCATTCATAAATTAACCAAACAAAACTGTGTGTTGTCAACATGGGAATAAGCAAAAGAAACATCACTGTTGGATTTATTTTTTAACAGAAGCTTGAACGGATATGGGATTACACCTGTATTCAATAGGCTAAATTCAATGCAGATACACTCAACATAACAACCATACTGATTTCTATAAGAATCCATGGTGATTTCTACAAGAATCAGAGCAGATTTTGGCTTTCCATCTCACATCTGTGCCATGGACACTTCAAATAAATCTAGCAGAGAGAGATAAAACACTTCTATCCCTTAGTCACGAGTTTCATAGGATGCCCTTAGGAAGGCAAAGACTTCAACTTATATCAACATACTTCTGAAGAGTGAGGCTCAGGTTATGGCTGGCTGACTTGATCTTGTTCTGGGCCTCTAAGTGGGTCATGCTGTCAGTGTTAACTCCATCAATGGCTACCACAAGGTCCCCTTGGTTCATCTGTGACTGCGCTGCCTTGCTGCCAGGGGTGATCTGTGTGGGAAAAGAAAAAAAAGTCCTATCAGGATAAGTCATTCTGTACACAAAGCACTTATAGAGAACTCACCCAGAATTATAATGAGGAATAGATACAGCAATAAATACAGTAATAGATACAACACTACCTGTATCTACTATTGTATGGGTGGAACAACAAAATCTATGGAAATTAAACAAACTCAAAGTTAACTCACATTTCTGCAAAGGTCCAGGACAACATCTACTTGTCATTACTTCCATTTTGAGAGGTTAAGCCCAATGTAGTGGTTCCCTTACCACATATTATCTCCTCCTCAAGGGGATAATTATCACTATTTATATTGGAGTAGTATATAGAGACATTAATCAGAAGCGGAAAACTAATGAACCACTATCTACTGCATGATTTTATTGTATTTTTCCTCCTAAAAGCCATTTCTCCCAAATTAATTCATTATATTGAGCGGACTGAAAACGAATGTGTTTGAGGGGCCTTGGACATGCTTTGCTTCTTTTATAGCAAGCTTTATAGGAAATCATTCTGCTTAACTTTACCCACATACAACTATAGCTCCATTACCAAGACAGATTACTACATACCGGAGATGATCTCATCAACCTGTTGGACCTGACACTCCAAAGACAGACCAGCACTTTCAGAAATAAGAAGCCACAATGCTTCAACTACAAACCCAACTACTGAGATGACAGTTCAGAAATTCTGGTCATTCACTATGGCATCACATTCTGTTAGCTACAGATGCCTTGTGAACTGCATCTTCTCCGAATGGACAGTATCCTGACCTCAATTTTACACAGCCCTCTCAGCTTGCATCTGGATGACATTGATAACAGTACAGCTACTTATGAAACTTGACTCCATTAGGGAACTCCAACTAAAACAAGAGCTTTCACATACCATCAGCCAGACAAATTTTAGTGAGCACATCAGACTTGTCCTCTGCTTTCAGTACTCAGTACTTAAAGGGTATGGACACAAGCTATAGGTCTTTGCTTTTATTTTTAGGTACTCACTTCCTTATATTCCTCACTTCTAAAAAAACCGAAGGATAATCTAAAATACTACAACAAAGGCTGCAGTCAAAAACTCTGTTCCTTCAGCACAGTGAACATAAAAGAAAGATGTGTCTGATTATGAGCCAAAATTCCCCTGTGAATTCAGCCAGGCTGAAACTGTGAAGTTAAACTCCTAAGGAAACCAAAACCCAACACAAATCCAAACACTTTTCCTCAAGTGTGAAGTGAAATTCCTTAACCTGCCTTCCCTAATACGACCTCAAAACACAAAAATATGTACATACTCAAAACAAAAAAGTCCTTCCAAAACAATTCCCTAGACTGCTTGTTTGATAGATTCTTCTGATGAATATATTTTTTGTTTAGGTAGTGTTTTCTAAAAGTGCTAGGCAGAAAACATCTCACTAGAGTAAGTGAAATCAGGTCACTAGTTATAACCATCCCCTCCCTCTCCATTTGACTCTTATTCTAGGACAGTTTTAGTTACCTGCTGTATCTTTATTTTAAGATATGGCAAAGACAAAGAAGAAAAAGGAAAAAAAAAAAAAAACCTTTCTTAACATCCCGTTAAAGGTGCTCAGTATTGAGGCTGGCAGTTTAATTGACAGTGTAGTCTCACAATGGGAGCTGTCAATTTACTAGAACACAAGCTCTAGTATCAGGGTGCTAGGACACAGCACCCTGAATACTCGGACACTCTACTTAAAAATAGAGATTACTTTGGAATTAGGCACTGTAAATAACATCCCAGAACTGATCTGACTGGAAGAGACAGCTTTCTATACCTTTTCATTAGAGATAAAAGCAGTAAGAGTTCTATGTTTTCTGAGTGAAAGACAGCCACAGATACAATGTTTTCATGCAAAGTAGAGTTGACTGATAATGGCAGTGCCATTCCCTGATTTATTTTTCTGGTGTCAAGGAATTGAGGGTTGGGGGAAATACTTCATGGTAGTTTCAGTGATGGAGTTTTATTCTGCAGTCTAATGCACCCTCATAGAAAGAGATTAGTAGAAACAAGAGATTCATATTACAAGCATAGTTTTCCTAACCTATTATACAAATGTTAGCTTCTATGCATTTCATTGACTTGCACTGTGTGAAGTACACAGAATCTAGAAGCCTATGAAGAATATGGATTATTTGCATACCCACATGTACTTGTATAGTTACTGAAAGACCCTTCCCTGCTCAGTCCCCCAAATATGTCAAGAAACAGAATCTTCAATAAAATAAGAGGTCAGGAAAAGGCAAAATGTGAACAAAAGCCAACTCAGATAAATCAGTCAGTAAGACTTGAATTCATCATGTAGGACACTTCAGTCTTTCTCAATTTATCCTTTTTCTCTACTAACATAAACTGTTTGCCAGTCAGGTAGACACCAAGGCTTAAGCCTTCTTGATAAAGATTTCTTAATAAATAATCTTCACACATCACTTTTCTCACACACCACTTTTTACCTCCTCATGAAACACGCAAGTTCTTGGCACAAAACGTTAACTGTGTGATGCTGATACTTCCAGTCTCCAGGCAGCTGGTTCCAAATGCTGGGAACTCCCCCTTTTGCTCATCAAGAACAAAGACTAGTTTTTGAACATCAGCGCAGTTACTGAAAGTCAAATGTCTGCCCTAATTTGGAATTCTTACTTAACATATACATCTGATGCTTCAAACAAAATAAGCCCAGAGAAGCAGAGCTTCCACAGAAAGGATAAAGAAGTCTAGATCTGGGACTAGTTTAAGATAGCTGTAACATACTGACTTCCCTCTCAGTTTCTCCAATTTCTGCTTTTTGCAGCCCCAAATTTAAATGTTATATCTTAAAATAAAGATACAGCAGGTAACTAAAACTGTCCTAGAGTAAAAATCCAATGTAGAGGGAGCAGATGGTTATAACTAGTGACCTGATTTCACTTACTCTAGTGAGATATTTTCTGCCTAACACTTTTAGAAAACACTACCTAAACAAAAAATATATTCATCAGAAGAATCTATCAAACAAAAAGTCCTGGGTAACTCTGAATTTGTGATTTATATGAATTTCTAACTATGGCCATTGCAACACCCTTTCTGAGGCAAAGAGCTACAGGAGAACCATACTGTGAAAGATAAGGAAACAGTCTCAATTATGGCTTACCAGTCAGTGTTCCTTTATTTGAAAAGGAAATGAAAGCAACCTGTAGTCATCTCTTCAGCCAAGTGTAACTGTAACAACTTCTGGGCTGGATTCCTTCATACAGCTCTACCTTTCCAATTCCCATTTCAGGGGCCAGCACTCCATTGATGTCACTTTACGTCTAAAATTCAGCTTATCCTAGCTTCATAGACAGTAAGACTCACAAGTATAAAGATGGATCTAGTTTATTGTATCTGTAATTCAGAACCATAATAAGTATCAGGAAAGAATTACTTCTTCCCCCAGTCTTCCCACTGGCTAAGAGCATGCTATGTAGATTATTTGGTTCTGTAGAGCTTTATATAGAAGGCACTATTAAAGTCTGGATGTATAATCTGTATAAAATATTCAAATCAAAGTACAAAATTATACCTGTTTTAGTTAGAAGCTAACAGGCTTCTCTGTGAGACTTTCAAGTGAACCCACAGCATGGATTTACAGCAGACATTGAGAACAGTCAGTAATTGTTGGGGACAAAATACCAGTGTACAGATGGAGATACAGGGCAGCCAGATCTGAAGTGTCAAGGCACATTCAAGACTATCTTGTTCCCATTTTTAAAGATCCAGCAGAAAGGAATGGAATGCGAAGTGTTTATCTGTTGGTATTTTCCTTTGAAAATTCATCTCTAATCTACTAAAAATTTACTAAATATAATCACAAACAGAGAAGATCTCACTGTGTCTTTGTGAAATCTTTAGGGATTATTTTCTATTTAAAAAGGTTTTAAAAAAATATTTTTTAAATGAAGGGTGAATGTTAATTAACCCTTGGAATTAGACTGCAAATCCAGATCTGTCTACACAGTAAGTTCTGGTTTCCTCTCATCTCAGCCTCTCTTCTATTAATAGAAGTAACAAAAGTAGAGAAATATAGTTCTGTCTAGGCCAAATACGCATTTTTCAATTTGACCACCAATGTTTTTTTCTTAAAACATCTCTGGGCAAGATCTAGACAGAACTATTTCAGAAAACCTTTGTAATAGTCTTAACTCACTTGCTCTGGATTACAACATAGCTTTCAGATGCTAGTTGTTGCAAACGCCTTTATTTAAGGCTACAGTGAGATGTTCACCAGTGATTCAAGGTATAGCTATTTCTGTCAACTGATTTACAAAATCCAAGCCAGGGTACCACTGACAGATCTAATTTTAATAGTATTTCTTTAGCGCCTTGAGCCCAAGCACAGACTTCATCTTGAAAAGCCAAGCATCTTTCACCTCTCTCAGAAAAGCAGAGGAACACTTGCTGCTTCAGAGATGTGAATTTTCAGCCCTCACAAATTTCCCACAAGGCAGACATCTGACTTCCAATATCCCCAGCTTAAAGCAAGTGGGCAGGCTGGAAGTATCACATGTTGCTTTCAGTGCACTACAGAGAATTCTTACTACGCTCTGTTGTGAGGAGATCTGTATACCGGGTGAATATATAGTACGACAGTGACAGCTGTGCTCTAAAAAATAAGTCTGCACTGGGTTCAGAGTAAATACTACTTAGCAGGAGATCTGGGAGGCAGTGTACAAAGTGCAGCTGCTGCACCACCTTGAGAACAGCATGTGTTCCCATCCAAGCCCCCTCAGCTCCACTCCAAAGGGAGAGAGGTAGGGATCAGGCAGCATTTGAGTGGCTGAGTGTTAAAATACTAACGAGAATGCTTGTATAAACAGATGGACGGACACAGCTTTCCTACCCCAAGGAACTCCTAATTTACAAGGCAGACAAAAACACATAGGAAGGCCTACACAACTGAGAGGGTGTTAATATGGTAGCTTGCAGCATTAGCCAGGGCCTCTTCTTTTTCCAGGACTTGAGCTATGCCTGACCCCTTCCTGACCCCAAGCCCCAAATCAACAAGTTATATTTTCTTCTTCTCGATTAAGAACAACGTTTCAGAGAATCAAGTATTCACTAGCACTAGAAATACGCTAATGCACTGGGAATGAACACCCTCTCCTCTTCAGGATCTCTGGGATAGAAGAAAATATTAAAAGAAAATGTTCCTTTCCATAGTCAGAAAGGATAGAAATCAGAGACAGGACATAAGCTATCAGTTACCAGAGACTATAATATACTATTACAAGAAAAGGAATGGACAGACACTAAGGATCACTAGAAAATAAAACATGTTTCCTTTATGGAGAAAACAGCATTTAAATCCCCCTTTGTTAAATTTTCACAAGTGGGTTTTTGTATAGATGCTTCCAACAAACCTTCATAGGCTTTCTAAGCACCGAGGCTCACAATGCCTGGGAGCGGTGGCAAAACTTCCTCGTTTTGCGCATAGGAGCACAACCTACTGAAAGGAGGAGGGACATGCTTTGAAATCCCACCGCAGAACAGTTGCACTGAACTGGTGAATGCCCATATGAATCCAAGTAGTTATCTCTGGACTGGAGACATCAGTTCCTCTCCCATTGTTAACAAGTTAAATGAGGAAATTTATATTATTGCTTCCTAAATGAGTCACTTCACATTGCTGTCCCCACAATAAATGTGTAACAGCTCCAAAGGGAAAATCATGGGTTTTCTTAGAAAATAGGACAAGAAAAAACAGCAAAGAAAAGGCATAAAATCCACTGGGATAAGTCATCAGGCAGAAATTCACCATTTCATTCAATACCTTGCCAGAAGGCATAAAACAGGAACAAAAAAAGAAAAAGTCTAGATAACCTACACCATAGAGCAAACATCCCACTATCTTTGATGATGGCTTTTATACCTTTCAGTGTCAGATGGGAGAGCTGAGCAAGACTGATTAAATGTAAAGACAGAGGACTGTAGGAAACTGGAAATGAAAGTCCTTGCACATATCACTACCCAAACCTAGAGAAAATTCCCTTTTTGCAGCTACCATTTTCCTGAAGAAGATGTTTCATTGTTTTCAATTTACTCCCAGGCTTTACTTCCCCCCCCCCGTTCTGTTTTTTGTTTTTAACGAGACAACAAAACCTTCCTTAAATGAACACTCAGGGCATCTGCAAAATGTGCCACTGACACCTTGAAGAGCTTCCACTTATATTAAACAGAGCTGAGCTGGCAAGCTGCAGAGACACTCTGAAGTGGCCTCTCAGGCTATGCTTCATCTGCAGTTAGGAAGGGAGATTACAATACATGTGAGATCACCTAAAATAGCTTTAATCTACCTCTCTTGGGTACCAGGAGCCATGATGCCACAGCAGCACAGAGATTTTGTGGGACAGCCAGTCAAGCACTTACAATTCAGGACACCCTGTGCTGAAATCTGTACTGCAAGAGCAGAAGAGCTATTGGCACTTGAGCTATCCGGCTTACCTCAGTCTCGGGTATGCCAGGCCATGCTGGAATGATACCACCTCAATTAACACCAGAAAATTTCCTTCTGCTTAATGCCTTTACAAGGCTGCTGTTCATGCACAATATATAGGCTCTTCAAGGAAGAAGATACACAGGTAGCCCTTCTTGCCAAGTTAAATAGACCCAGGTGATGAAAATAAGCCAAATGTAAAAGATTTTCAGCTGGGAAATGAAAGGAAGCTTATAGGCAATGCTTAGAGGATTGCCCTAGGCAAGGCTTTGGGGGATTTTTTGAGAGTGAGCATGAATGCTCCTGTCCCTGATTGGAAGGAAGATCATTCCATTCCCTGCCTCAACTCCACATTATCAGATTGAAAAATTGTCAATCCTTTGTTAAAAAAAAAAAAAAAAAAAAAAAAAAAAAAAAAAAGGAAATATTTTGGAGTTTGCAGCTTAGCCTGTTAGAAGCATGACTAGTCTATGTATACCAACTATACAGATCATAGTCAAAATGTGGATGTGGCTTTTTAATAAGATGTGTCGGCATAGCTAGAAGACTATGCAGCTCTCTAAATCTTGCATGGTATGACTAATAGTAATCTCTCTTCTCCCAATCTTCATCTAAAAATAGCTGTTAGATCTATTCAGTCTATTCTCAGTTAGCATCGCGTACTGTGCCAAGATAGTGTGTGCAATGTATCTTGCAGAAATGAAATGGAAGCAGAGAGGTGATTCATATAATAATAAACGTTGATTGTTTTGTTACAACAACAGTTTTTAAGGAACAAGTGAGTAAGTTCTTCTTTGGTATCAAAGAGTTTAATAACCTTAATGCAAATCAAAACTGAGAATATAACTGAGGTACTGATCCTTAATATTCTGGCAGCCCTGTGTGCGTGAGCAGTTCTGTCGACTTCCACAGGACAACTGCCTGCAGCAAAGTTACACTCAGCTTATAAGTGCTTGCAGGATCAGAACTGCCAAGTTTCTTCAAAGGTCCCCCTTCCTCTTCCCTACTTCTCTTTTTCAAATTTTAATTCATTTTAAGGCTGTTTTATAAGGTGGGATGTTTCTTTGTGTTTCAAGTAGACAGATCTCAGTTGTCAATATTGCCTTTCACATTTTCACAGCTATTGGCTTCTTGAATTCTACATTCTATGCAGTTTTTTCCTCATACAAACACAATTTGTCTTGTCTCCCCCTACAAGCATTAGCAATAACCTGAGAGGTTTATGTCTTTTGCTATTGCCCACTATGGTAAGATTTTCTTTTTTTCAAGTTCATTCTGCTTAATGCATTTCATCGTCTATAACTAAGACCACGACGCTTTATAACTTTGAAGGGCTTTTGATCGGTTCAGCAACAATAAGGCCCGACTAAAAGGCCATTTGAGACAATATTGAGAGTTTTAGTTTGGCAGTTAGTAGCCTGCAGCCACTTCTGATATTAAGCAACTTAAAATAGCTTTGACTTTGAGTAAGTCCTGAGGTTCCAGCACAGATTTGACTGATGTATAAGTGACTCTTCTGCTCCTGTGTGTTTGTAAATTAGGGTACTTATTACATTGACGCAGGCTTACATTTAACTGTTCTTTAAATGTGCATTTGTTTATTGAGTTCTTTTTGTTTCTGGCCACCAGAATACCAGGGGAGTAATTCTTCCTCTGATCACCAAAACATGAGCTGCCAGTTTGACACAGCAAATAGCAGTCCTGTCTCTAAATCAGAATTATGTAGTATTCAACTCCATGCTTTGCCTACAGATGCTAGAATAGTATAGTACACACAGAAAGGCATCTGTATGAAAGAAGATGAAATGTAGCACATGTCCACAGTGACAGAGATGTTGAATCAGAACTAAATTTGTGGGAACTACACTCAGTATCATGCCATTACTTTTGCATCTAAGGTTTTAAGAGGCCATATTGCCCAATGTGAATCTGTTTCAGTTAGATGGCCCAGCACTAACCATCCACCGTATAGCATCAATTACTCATTAAACACTCTCCTTATCCACAAGAATGACTGTTTTGTACCTGTAGCATTCATGCATGCTCTGTGAGAGAATAAACAAAAGCACAGGCTTCAAACTTCAGAGTGTGAAGAATCCCTTTCACAAGCCAAGTGAATAAAAAAGAACAGAAGCAAAGTTCCCCTGAGAAAATGCAATGCAAGTTTCTTCTGTAATATGCTGTATCATGTTTAGTGCATAATGACATCCTGCCAGGTATCCCAGCAGGATCCTTGGAAATTTAAAGATGTAGCAGGTAGAATACAATCTTGACACATTTAACAGGTATGTAAACTGCTGGATGTTTCAGGAAGCAAGGGAAGTTGTAGAGATTGAGGATGTTTCTTTTACCTATTAAAATGTAATAGCTTAAGCTTTGTTTTCCTTAGCTTTTCAATCGAACACAGAGAAGCCACTTCTGTTGCGAAGCCACAGGAACCACATTTGTTTAACAGGAAATAATTTGAACATATCGATATAATCTCAAATCTAAAAGGGAAAACTTGTTATGTTGAAGATTGTGAAGACTGACAAAATAATAATTAAAAGCAACACAATCTGAATTTTAAAAAAGGAAGCATCTTGTTTTACTGCTTCTTTATCTCGACTGAGGAGGGATGTGGCTATTGCTGAGGACAAGGATTGAACTTTATTTATAGAGTGATGATGCCAATGCTGGTTTTGGGTGTTTTAACCCATTAAAGTGGTGGGTACAGCAATCTTCAAAAATTTCCCCCTTAAAGCTTTCAGAGTATAATAAAAACCCCCAGATTTTATTTGACGAAGTATAAGCCAGTGAAATATATGGTTTTCTCAAGGTAAAAGCATCCCTCTAAGTGAATTTTACATCTATCACCAGCTTTATAATCCTCTATTGCATAAATGTAGCTGAGTACCTTCCCACACATCTCACAGTGGCTTCAGGGCACGTAGCAGTATTAAGCTGAAAAGTTTTCGAAATGTGTTTTTTTGTCTTTTTTCCATATACTAGAGTATTTTCCATATAGTCTACAATAACAAATTTTTATATGACTTTAGAATGGCTTCCTGTTTACAGAAAAAATGAAATAGAAACAAAATGTTTTAACATACGGATACTGTCTATAGCTAAAGGCTATTTCAGACTCAAAATAAAAAAAAAAAGAATCAAATGAGTAAGATGGAAAAAGTATCATTTATTGAGAAAGATAGTGATTTTTGTTCAACTACTAACGCAACATGGGTAGATGCGGTGACCATAACAGTTTACCTACTTGACTTCTCTCCCCTACGAACCATCAAACTTGTGATGAAACAGGAGGCCAGGCAAACCCTGACAGAGTGGCTCCTACATTAATCTGGGGCTCACAAGCTTGTTTGACTTCTGGTCAGAAAGAAGTCAAATCAACTGGGTGTGCTATACACAAAGGTAACCTGAACTGATAGTCTTTCCCCACAGAGTACTGCTCCATCAGCTCCCCTTCCCAACCTGCACCATTTCCTAGGGAGAATCTGAAGTAAAAATCTTTTACAAAACAKTACACAAAAGACAAAGATATTATGTTCTGAAAATTTACAGAAAGTCTTCATTAAACATCAATATTGTTCATGAGCCAACACATCCTGAAAGGTACAACTGAAAATACTGCTAAGTTAAGAAAATGCAACATCAACAAGGCTGCACTAAAATAAGGTTTTAACAAGAATGTCCCATAAATTTAAGAAGCCATAATCTGATTTAGAAGCAGGTTATTTAGAAAGAGCTTTAAGAAATGAATGACCTCAGCTAGTTAATACTAATTTGCCTATGGTGAATGGCTCTTCATTTAAACTGACCTGTGTTTGAAGATCCAAACAATGCCACTCACCTTTATCAGACCATGCCTTCTGCTTTTATGCCCAAGTTTTGGGCTGAAACTTGACTCAAAAATTCCCAACCGCTACAAGGAAAACTGTTCTTGGGGAATTTCCATTCCAGATAAAGGCAGGAGTCTGATCTCGTGATTCCTAATTCAGCAGAGTGCATAGTTCAAGCAGCCCCAATTATCTTTGGATAAGCTACTGGTTTTTTGTTTTTTGGTTTGGTTTTTTTTTTTTTKTTTTTTTTTTTTCTTCAGAGGGAAAATTACTTATGCAAACTCCCAGTCCTTCTAGAGTTCTCTAAAATGGTAAAGCATGTTTACTTGACCATCCCACTCAGCAGCATATTCCCAATACTCACTGTTAGAAAAATAGAACTACTTCCACAATAGGAAAACCAGAAACTTTTTGACATTCACAGAACTTACTTAGTTATTGTTATGACAAGGATGACATTTGGACCCCTTGCCAGCAGTAATACCAGGTGTATTACCTGCTTTGTCAACATTCATCCACCAGTCTTTTAGGTGCCCAGAGAAGCACTCCCTTGTGGACAAGCTGATCTGTTGTCTCTGATGACAGGTTTTGAATTCCCCAAGGAGTTATCCAGCACATGTGTGTATGGAGGGGAATTTCAATGTGCAAAGACTATGACCAGTAACTGGCACCTGAAAGAAGGTATTAAGGCAGAAAGAGAAGCCTGATCAGTATTTCCTATCCAGCTGACATGCTACTGTGGACAGCCTTTTACCTTCTGAGCTGCTCACCCTGGTGATCAGCAGGTGAGGGCTAGAAGAGCTTTCAGTTTGCATCGGGAATGCTAAGTAAGATGTATCCCATCTTAATAAATTCTTCAACTTTATTTTGTACTACATTCCAGAGGGTCCAATGAAAAAACTCCATTGTTTTAATTACAGATAGCAAAGTGGGCAACCATCAATTGTGAATGAACACTTACTGTCTAACCAAAAGGCCCCTGCAAAACACAGCCTGCAGATTTGCCTGTGATAATGATATTGCTGGTTAGTGATACTTTTACCTGTTAACCTGGGGAGCAATGTTTCTGCCAATTCCTTTTTGGGTACTCTGCTTCTCTCCTGTTTTATCTCATCTAGATTTGGTGTTCACCATTTACTGGCATAAGCAGCACCAAGCTAAGGCAGGATTATTCTTCCAGAGCACACAGGTTTTAATAGAGTGTTTCAGGTAGGGCCTTGAAGCATGCTGTCTACATATACTCCTCCAACTCTCACTCCTCTGTATATTCCTATTTCTTTCAGGTAGTTAATTATACTTGGAAGGAAAGTAACAGTGAATCATAGAGATTTCTACCAGTTTGGCAGCATGATCAGTGGTTTAAGAGCTTAGGGTAGATTTTCAAAAATGGCTTATACGTTCATATCTAATAAACATTCTTAGGTAACAAAGGTTAGGTGCATAAATTATGTGTGAAAATCATCATTAGCCTGCTTGGTATATTCAGCTAGGCTTTATCTAGATGAATGTGGTTCTGATTCTTGGTTTAAGATACTCATTCATCCTTGATTCAGAGCACAGCTCCTTATGGATCATCAAGCTGTGTAACTTAAGCATAGCTTGGGCGTAACAGAATTATTCTGCAGGGTACTTCACTTCCATTTCAAAGCTGTATTTTTATCTTTCATTCCTTCCTTGATAGCTGCAGACATTTTTCTCAGAAGCACTGGAAGCAGAGGTTGTAGTGAGCTACACACCTAGCCACAATGAGTTTCAAAATTCTGCATGTCCAAATTAAGAATTTTCCTCTCCTGCTCCAAGGTAAATACACTAATTATGATAATCTGATTGCATATTTTGTCATGGAATAAATGTTCACAGGACATCCATTTAAGTCCATGGAAGGAATGCAATCAAGTTCAGAATTTGGCTTAACAGTGTTTTCCTTGGCTGCGTTAGACACTGTAACTTCTGCAGTGGAGCATGTCAAAATAATTGGTTTGGAAGAGGCAGCAGGGAAGTTGTTGTTTGACCAAGAAAGAATTTCAGAAAGTCTAAGGTGGTCTGCCTTTCTGTGCCCAGTTTGTCTTTTTTCCTTCATCTGGCACCAAATGAATTGCTAAACAATGAATTGTGTAGATGACAAAATATGACAGTTACTTTAATAGGGATTCCTGCTGCTAGTAAAACCATTATTTGCCTGATACAAATGAGGAATGAAAGGAACACGTAGAAAAAAGTTAACCCTCCACTTTGATCTCAAATGAGGACTTAGCTAAACTGCAGGACAATGAGCTTCATCACTCTATTTTGTCATCAAGCAAGCATCTGAATGGCTAAATTAAAGTGACATTTTGGACTGCATAAAGCAAAAATGTCTTTAAAGAAGATTGATGTATTCCCTAATACCAACATGCAAATCTCAGATCCAGCCAGAATTATGACTGATGGAATTATGAAAGTTCTCTGTCCTAGGCAGAGTTATATTTACAGTAATATTTTTCAGAGCTGTACACCCCCGTGCAAACAAAGTTTGTAGGCATTTTGGAGTTTTAATATGTTGTCAGAGTTTGATCTTGGCCAAGTTTCTCTAAACCCTCTTAAAATCAGGAGATTACTTAGTGGATGACTGCCTCCCACCTTCCCTAGTTTCTATTTTTTATGTTTCCTTTTTTTATGTCCTTCCTTCTCTCACAGCATCTTGTTCAATAACATTGCTTAGTCTCATGAATCATGTTTGCAGAGAAAATATTTAAAAACTGTCAGCAATGGAACTTTGATGTGCTCCACATCAAGACTATGCCAACTGCAATGGCAGCAGAAAACATTTCTCAAAGTGAATAAGCACCTATTTAACAGGAGGCTTTTACTTCAGATACCAAGAAGCGGAAATAAGTGAAAATTAAGAATGCTTGGATGGTTATTGGGCAGCTGGGGAGATTCCTGGGGCAGACAGAAGTGCCAAATGGAGCTGTATTAGTAATCTCTCTTTATCCTAGGATGGGTCTTCTATTTATGGAATTATACAGCTCTTCAAGAGACTGTAAAATTACATACGTATATGATATGGGAGCAACATATGCATTTTACATGTAACTGCCTAATAAAGTCCAAAGATGCTCCCAAAATTTTACTAGACATATTTTAAATAGTACCACAGATTACGTCCATCTGGTTCTCTCAGCTGGTGACAGGCATTTTCTTCTGAATGGCCTTCCCCTCTGCCTTTTTGTATAATTTCCAGTACTGAAAGAAATTCACTCTCTACCTTCTGCTTCCATTTCCTGTGTAACTCCTATGTAAAATCCTCAGAAAAGAGCTCCTTCATAATTCCAGATCATACCAATGAGTCTTTTGGGCCATACCCAGTCCAGCATACATTCAAGTAAAAGTAATTTCTATTCCACACAGTGACATTAACCTCCTATTCTATATCTAGAAAGCAACAACTTCATAATGATGCTATTCTTCAACAGCTATCCAAAGTCAGAACTAGAAAAAGACTCCTATTATTCAGTCTTAACATTGAGTCACTACTGGAAATAGCATTTTACCAGCAAAATTTTATTATCAAATTGGAGACACTTCCGAGGCTGCAGAGGGAAATGGTAAGCATAAACAGTAGCTGATATTAACGCTATATGCATCAACGACAGAGAAAATGTAAATGTAAACTCAGATTAATCTAGCTATCTGTCTTCTCTGAAGAGACACACCAGAAATTTGAGGAAATTCTCTGGTTTCAAATAGTGAGGCATTGACGTCTCTCTTCCACGTATGTACAATGCCTAGCATAACAGGGCCCAGACCTTCCCTGGCCCTGTACCTCAGGGTAATACAAGTATTGCAAATAAGGAATCAACATGTTTCACAGAGTGACAAACAAGACATCAAGCAGTATTTTGGGCAAATGATACAGAAGACTGGTATAAAGAAATCATCCAGGTATTAAAATGAGTGCCTAATAAAAATACAAATAGAAAAAAGGAGAAACTGAGACATAAGAAAAAGAGAAAAATTATTTTACAGGATTCTGGCTATGTCAGAGAAGAACAAGACACTGTCTCCACTCTCCACTTCAAAACATCTAACATCATCTCATCTAACTCTGCTGTTTTGTGTGAATACCACAGACCAACAGAATTGACATGAAAGCATGGATTTCAAGCTCTATGCTACTCTGCCCTGTAGCCTAGGCAATAATTCTAGCATCTGTTGCAGCCTCTGTGAAAAGATTTGCAGTGATAAAGCAGAGGTAAAAGCTCCGCAGACAATAAAGTATCGGTCACGTCTCTTTGGAGGCCCCTTATCCTTTTTTATCACGCATGACCCTGTAAGAATGTGCAATGCGATAGTCCAGAGGGAAGAAGCACTAGGCTGTCAAGCTGAGCTTTTGCTGGCTGCAACTCAGATATGACACAAAGTCATGCCCATCTTATGTAAAGACTGATAAAAAGGCTATGCGCTGTTTATGCTATATCAGTGTGTAATTAGAAAGTCTTGTGCTTGTATTAGTAGGTACACTGATAATCAGCCCTCAGAAAAAAAAAACAAAACCAAAACAGAACGGAGAACTGAAAGTCTGAATATCAAAAGTGGTTAAATCCTTCTAAAGAAGGAAGGGCAAAGAACATAACTGCTCTGAGATTAACAGCTTTTGAAACAGCATGATTACAAGTACCTTCCCCAAGGTGTGAATCAAGCTGTTGTGGAAGTTAGTAAGTCAAGGAGTCTCGTGCAGGAAATGAATTCCATTTGTGCATATTCCTCCTGTGACCCCAGCCTGTTTGCTTGGAGGACCAGAGAACTTCTGTCTCTTGGGATTTTATTTTTCTATCTTGTCTGTCAACACATTAGAAATAAAGCTTTAGCACAGCAAAAATATTATGGTCCCAATTCCCTATTACTTAGCACAAAGTTATTCTCTTCAGTGCAAATGCAAGTATTTCAGTTTCTCTGCAAACTGCTTTGTAGCACTACAAAGAACTGCATAGCTGCCTGGCAATGGTAAATCAGAGTTTGCATTTTCACCTCAGGCAAAATATCAATGATTTCTTCTCAAACAACATTTGGAAAACATACCTTTAATTTACAATAGGGTTCTAAAAGCTCTTCTATTCCCCGTACAGTTTTATGTTAATGTTTGTTGGTTTTGTGAGTACGGAAGTAAAACTAAGGATTGCGGGCAGCCTAGTGTTCATGTCCCTGTTTCCTTCCATCCTGAAGAGCAACCTCCCTGCTCTTATCAAAAATAAGAACTTGTAAGTCCATCTCACTTTTACATTTGAGAACCCCTCTCCAATGACTATGGCTAGGGCCACAGCAAACTCACCTCACAAAAGAGAGAGCTGGCAGGGCTCACACACAACTTGCCATCTTGCAAAGTCAATGAGTAGCACACCTTACTCTTTGTACCAGACAGTCCTTTTCTGCTCCAGTATGTGAATGCTCAGAGCATACAATCTTTGCAATGACATATAAGCCTAAATCACAGAAATTAAAGTTTTAAGATGCTTGTGTTGGCAGAATGCAGACAACAAGCCCATGTTAGTGGCAGAAAGTCAGGAGAATGGTCCACAGGATCAAAAGGATCCATCTACATTTATCTGTAGTTCACTTAAGCAACTCCTTGTCATGACAAACCTATGAAGAATGGAGATCCATTTAAAAAAAAAAAAAAGATACGTAAAATGGACTTAGGAGAGATTGGATTTCAGACTTGTATACTTATCTCAGTGGGAAGAAAGGATGACTACAGAAACTTCTGAGGTAAACATGAGTTAATACTAAGAAAGTAACTTTTTTCCCCCTTCAAACATCTTTTGTTTCCCTTTCTAGCTTTATGTAATAGATATAACAATCAACGCAGAAACATCATCCATGTGTAGACAGTGCACACTCTCAAATCCAGTCATAATATGTAACATGCCAAAGAGGTTGAGGGATCTCTATGTTTTTGCGTAAGCTGTAGACAAAGTGTTTGTCAGTCCATAGCACAGGTATTTCCATAGTGGACAGTAACATTATAATACAGCATTTTGTTAACCCGTTATTTGAACTATGTTGATATTAGTAAAGGAAAAAAGTTTAATCTATTTTTGTTAAAAACCTGTAATCTAAGATATGATAGTATTTTCAGTATTTAGTAATACAGACTGATGTTTCCAAAGCCTGACTTAAGAGTATTCAGTGCAACGGCACTTGCTAATATATTCAGTGTCTTAGGTATTTTTTTAAAAATGGAGTTTATTTGTAACAGAAATTGTTTTGCCTTGTTAAAAATGAAAGTACCCCTATTCTATATGAGGCCTGTACATGGCCCTGTTTCCTGAAGGGCACTAATCCAAATTATTACAAGTACTAAATGCCAATTAATTCTCCCTTATGAGTTATGATAAATGATTATTTTAGGCTGAAGCTATACATTTTCCAAAGGGTCTTTATCACAGCTATGTTGACAGGACTTTAAGTATGGTGGTATGCTTAGTACTACCCTAAAGTAGCTGAAGTATGTGCCACAGCAGGTGCCACAAGTAGAACATAAATTTGCTTTGACATTAGAACGTAGGGTATAGAGTGAGTGCAGGATTGTTTGATGGATTTAAAAAGAGCATATGTTGTAAATGGTTTGGAAAAGCAGAGCCTTCGGGGTATAGCATTAGAGTCAAAGTGAACTGAATTTGAATAAATCCTGCCTCGTCATGGCAACAGTTCTTTGTACTTTATGATCATCAGGGTATCTGTCATTAAAGAAACATTTTGCCACCTCTAAGGGAAAAGCTCACTGCAGTGTAACCTCTTGGTGAAAATAAGACCAAAGTACTAAAACATGTTGTTTGAGCTTTAAGGGATACATTTCTGCCACAGAACTGTAAAAATTATATTTGCATCTATTTTAGAAAATGTAAAACATAGTTTACATTTATTTCACATTCTTGATAATGCCCTCTTTGTAAAAACTTGATCTTGAATTTTTGGACCAACTCCTAATGTCACAGGATGTTGGTAATCAATATACTCCTAGTCCTTCAGGCGCAAAGTGGCACAGAAGATGACAGCTTCTACCAACCAAAGGATCTCTCTGCATCTATGACTTTATATGTCCCCAACCTAGACCGACCAATTCACTCTACCAAAGCAGGAGATGAAAAGTCCCTCCTTGTTAGCCATAGCTATACCTCCCTGCTGACACACATACACTTCTTGCATCCATAAGCATGCATATGCTCCTCCACTTTTCACAATGATTTGGAAACAGTCAATGTGGTTGTGATCTGTGCAACACAGGTTCTCCTACAATAATTTTTTTTGCAGCTTCTAGTAGTTTTGGCCTTTGCAATATCATTCTACGAAGATGATTATTCCTTTCCTAATACCTGAGCAATGGTACAACATTATACAGTTTTCATTTTCACAAATTACTACTGACTTTTCCTGATCCATCTGCAAAATCAATTTATTGCTTTGTATATGAATTAAGGTCACAGATTATAACTTGTAAAAATGAAGTGAAATACCTAACCAGTCTCCTTGATAGTCAGTTTATAGACTTGAGGTATGCCAAAACTGTAGCTAAAATTAAAGATCTGTGAAAAATAATGGAATCATCCCAAATGCCACTAGGAAAGCAGCCTAAGCAGCATATACGTTTCCAAGATTAACCCTAAAATATATACACAGCCAGAAAACCTCAACCTCATCTCTGATTAAAAAACTAGAGCTAGATTGTCAGATATTAGAAAAAATACCACATTCTATGGTGTTCAGTCTCCTTAATGGAGTTACGCTGGTTTACACCAGCTAAAAATATTACTCTTATCTTAGTGAGTGTAGCATTTCTCTTACAGAAGGAATTTTAACTTTACGTTAAATGATTTTTTTTCCAACCTCCTTTTATACACAAGTGATTGAGAACAGCAGTATTATCCTTCAACTCATAAGGCTCTCTTGACAAATATATTTCCCCTGTAACTTCATAGAACTAGTGGAATTATACCAGGAATAAATCTGTTCCAGTATCTTCAGTTACTCTATTTGGAAACCAGTCATTTGCCTGACCTTCAGTGCAATGCTAAAAACAGAGTTTGTCTGTCATCAGGAGCCAGTGAGATTTCAGATAAAACAGAAGTCATGGCTCCTGCAATGAAATTCCAGGAGTGTCCATCAAAGGCTTGCCAACAATAGCATCTCACTCAGACAATACTTTCATACTTTGATAAAACCAAGAAAAGAAAAAAAAAAAAAAAAAAAAAAAAAAGAGGAGATTTGACATTTGGAATTGGGCATGTCACAGAGACTCAGTACTCAGTCCGAAGCATGCGAAACAAAAAAAATTCTTTAATTATATTCTACCTAAACTTTTCTGACTTGAATAGCTTTGGTTCTTTAAAGGCCCAAACATTTCTCATGCTATTGAGAATTTACTTTTTTTTTTTGGTTGGTTGGTTTTGGTTGGTTTTTTTACCCCTACTGGGGAACATTCCTTCTTGCTACCAACACCAGAACTTATTTAAAATAACATATAGATCAACACAAAATAAATCATCTTTGTTCTAAAGCCCAATGCAAATATTGTGAGCAAGCACTGAAATGGAAGCAGGACTATTTATTCTCTAAGCTTCCAACTTCCTTGTTTAAATTAAACTAGATTAATCTTGTGTTCATTAGAATAGGAAGATTGTTATAGAAGGATAGCTGCCAGGCAAGACTTCAAACTTCTTCCTCATGGTCCTATGCCAGTACGTAGGCTTACAGTGCTCTCTCTTCTTTCAGACTTGACCCTGGCATTTCTCTTGACATTACTCAATCCAAACTTAAACCTCAATATGCTATCCCAGTCCTAGCAGGATACTGCCAAATGCTTTGATAGTGAAAGATGGGGATAGCAAAAATTACCAGTTATTTCCACATGCATCCT
Source organism: Phoebastria nigripes (assembly GCA_035582835.1). Classification (NCBI taxonomy): domain Eukaryota; kingdom Metazoa; phylum Chordata; class Aves; order Procellariiformes; family Diomedeidae; genus Phoebastria; species Phoebastria nigripes. Next base: position 521,544 of record JAYKAV010002988.1, read on the forward strand.
AGATATCCATTAGTATATACATAGCTTGCCAACAACCTCACGATCTCGGAATATGTGCCTACATTTCCAGTATTTGTGCAGTTTGTCCAGTCTTGTAGTTACTTCTTACTTGGGTTTCTACTTAGAGGACAAACAGCTATGCTTATGGTAAGACTAAGGATAAGAGTGGGTTGGAGTGAAGCTAGCAAAAAAGATACCATGTCATCTTTAACATGGTGTTCTCATATCACAAAATGGACACAGTATATTTTAATCAAAAAATAAAGACCTGTCCTAGTCTCTCTCTTTTTCACTAGTCTTTGCAATGAAAATTAGCCATAAAAAAAAGAAGATGAAGGTGTCAGAGGTAAGAATAGAAAGGAAAAAGACAATAAATTTCAAGACAATGTCAGGCGTTACAGGAAGTGAAAGCCGTATTTCAAAGCTAAGCAGAGGTTAAGCTTCATACTATCAATTTTTAAGTGCAGCTTATAGGCAGCTCTCCTTAAACATGAGGCCATGGCGCACACTTATGTTATCTAATTAAATTGAGAATTGTCACAGTGCAACCTATTTGCAATACAAAGTGATACAAATCACCACAGGAAGAAAGTGTCAAGAGGCACAGTCAAACCAATGACTATTTGTCCTTGGTGTCACAGTAGTGCCCACAAGTTCAGTCGGAGATGCTGAGCCTGTTGGACAAGTTTTGCAAATTCATCCAAGAAGAAAACATCCACAGCCATCAAAACTGTTGTCTAACTAGGCAAGGCATGCAAAAAGATTAGCAAAAAGAAATAAAGCACTACAGTTGGGAGAAAAATCCAAGTCTCCATGTTCTTGAATACTAAAGGAATGAAATTGGACAAAAAGTAAAAAGATACCATCAAAACAGCCTAGATTTTTACTTATTCTGGTAGCAAAGCAAGATAAACTGAGCAAAATGTAAGTCATGGTGTGACAAATGACACAGAAAGGCTATATATATTGTTATATATATATATATATATATATATCAAGAGTACCTGTTCCATCACAGGCATACAAAAAAAGAGCAGGAGAGATTTTTCTATAGGCCATTTGCATCCAAAGATAAAAACTCAGGTCACAGGCAGTATACATTCAGGAGGGAAAATGGGGAGAACACTTCTTGTGTACCAACCAAAAATGTAAAACTAAGCCCAACTAAAAATGTACCAAGGACATTGCAAGTCACCGCCTTCTTCATCTATTCTCAGGATTTGGTATCTTTCTAAACAAACATGCTTTTACTTGATCTCATATTTCCTTTCTTTCCTTTTTTTTTTTTTTTTAAATGGAAATAAACATAAGGATTTGGAGCTTTTAATATTATGGCTTTACTCAATAAATATATGAAAATATTCAAATAAATATTAAGAAACAATTAGATATTTCAACTTCACCTCTTCAAGGTGGTCACCATCAGCTCTTGTAGGGCATTAGAATTTAACCAGAAAAATGCTTTTCTCTTATGACACACTGAGAAAACTAATTTTTACTGAGTATCACATTAACGTAATTGTAGCAATGGTGGGAGGATATGAACAGCTTCAGAAGATGGCATGCACTCTCTTTTTTTTTTTTCAGAGACTTTGGCAATTTGGGGGCTTTTCTTTCTAGTTCCTGATCCACATTTTGTTATTGTAAAATTGGGTTGTCTGCAGTGGAAAAAGATAATATTTTAGAGAGTATTTTCTATACCTCCCTCTTTACAGCATTAGTATACCCCAGGACAGTCTCATACTAGTGTGGATGTATGGGCTAGATAGCCACTACTCGCAGACAGTAGCCGAGAGCAGATACTTTAGGGGAAGATTAAAACTAAGGACTTCTTGCATCCAGGCCAGAACATTCACTGTAGATGTTTTAAAATTAAATGCCAACAAGGAAAGTTTCTTCCTAAACCCTTTATCTACACATCGAACAAAGAGGCTTAACAATCAGCTACATGGCAAGAGCTCTTCCTTGGCCTCCTAAGCTTGGAGATTCATTTAATATTAGGACCCAATCCAATTTCTGCAAAACCAGTGGACGAGGATCAAGACTTGATGTAGACAAAAAAAGTAATACTGTTTATAAGTCCTCTTAGCGATGCTTTCCTCAGATATAACTCATCAAATGTCCAGTTAATAAGGCAAATAATTGTAAGTGTTAAATTATATTAAAACTACTCCTTTGTACTGTTTCCTGGCCTATAAAGAGTTTTAATAAAACAAAAAAATTACAGACCAAATCAAGTAATTGAGCTAAACACTCAGAGTGGCAAGAGAAAAAGACATCTACCCGTATCATCAAACGGCATGAAACTCAGATCCAGCTTTGAATTGCTTCCCCATGGGAAGGATCAGCATCTCACACTGCACTTATAAAATACAATACTGTACAAGAGTGTCCTGCCTCCCTTCCAGGTTGTCTTTAGGACACATGAACTCCAGGGAATCGTGGGTAGAATGTATAAAAGATCTTATTGCAGCTGCTTGTACTGCACCTGTTCAAGGGATAAATAAAGCAGCTAAGTTCTAGTTTTGGTTTCATTCGCTGCCAGTCCCTTGATGTGCAAAGAAATTATATACCACCTCCTCATCTTGTCAATCATACTGCAAATATGTCTTCAGTATTGTGGAAGTGATGATCACTGTTTTTTTCTGTTGCCAGGAATGTTCCCACAAGCTGGGATAACCTCTATGGCAAGTCACATGCACTGGGAAAAACCAATGGCTCTTCACTTCATATTCGTCCAGACAGCAAGCAACCCTCTTCATGTAAATTATCAATCCTTAGACCTCTTCCCATTCTTACTAGGAAAGGAATTAGAATTGGGTTTAGATAAAACTGATCTGAAATTAAAACTGAATTAATTCACAAATTCTCTAGAGCTTACAGAAGGTTTATTCTGCTTTGTTTTTTCCCCCCCACTTTATTCACCTCAGACTCCCAAAGCTAGAAACACGTTATCATATTGTATAAAAGAAGAAATACTAGATCTGTGTGAGTTGAAGATCCAGATCTTTTTGATGTGAGTCATTGGGGTCTTTCCACTGGCATTTAGGACACACATGCACATCTTCACAGGGCACATTTTCCACAAAAGCTTGTTGTTGCTGTTACTCTGCAGGGCAGATTTTTTTTTTTTTAAACTCTTTTGCTCACTTGCCTATTTCTTTAGGTGACCTATAGAATGTTTTCTAGAAATTCAATAAAGTAAATGACGTTAGCCTCAGAAGATACAAGATGGACTTAGAAAAGATGCACGTATTCCTGTGTTTCGCCATGAAGAACTTGCGGAAATGTTCACAACCATTATCTGTTTGTTTGGTTTTTTTTTTTTTTTTTTTTTTTTTTTTTTTTTTTATGTTTTTTTTTTTTTTTTTTTTTTTTTTTTTTAAAGAAGATTAATGTGTCCTACTATCTATGCTCAGCATATTTTCTTCAGAGAAAAAGTTGGAGATTACAGTCTAAAATGACATTTTGCAGGGTGAGGAAGCAAAGCTCTGCAGAAACTTAAGCACAGAAATGTAGAAAAAGGGAATTGCTGATGAGCAGGACAAAGCCATCATTTTGTGGGCCATAGGATGTATGGTTGTAAAGGGAGGAATGTCTCTTCCAGGAATTCTCGGTGGAGATATACTCTATTCTCAACACAGAAGTTATATTGGTATTAGTTGCAGCTTGGGTTCCCCAACCTAGGGTAAAGAAGACTTAATACAGCAACACATGTTACTGCTGTATCAGAGAAACAGGAAACCCCACAGCTACACACAGAGCAACTGTGAACCTCCATAAAGTACCCTGTTTAGCCAACTCCTTCCTGCACCCTTACATCCTGCATATTCTTTCTCCTTCCCTTCACTATTCTGTAAGAAATTATAACACCTTGTGGAAGGGTCTGTAACTTTCACTTTCAAATGCAGTCTTCATCTCTTTGCTCCTCCACTCACAGTGCACTTAATATGAACATCATCGAAAGCTGGGAGCAAAGAAAGGATGGCAGACTGAGGAGGGAGAATGCACGGGGTAGAGCAAGGAAAGGCAGGCGGAGGAGGAAGCCCACATCAGCATGCCAGGCGTATGGAAGGAGACAGCAGAGCACCATCCCATATAGAGCAAGGATGAATGCCAAGAGCCAATGTTAAGGGTCTCCCACATGACCACAGACCACAGCAATATCAGCACTTGTTCTTGCAGCCACCTGCTACAACTAAGGCATACAGTTCTCAAGTGTGGGATAGTTCCTCCCTCAAAAGAGAAGATAGTTTTGCTATGCCTCAGGGATGAAACAGCCAAACAATTCTGGCACCCTAATTATCTGTTCACTCTTTCCATCAGGGGCTTACCTCCAACAGCCTGCTACCCACAACTCCGCACACTCATCCTGAACTATTGACAACTATGTGCCAACACAGCACATATTTTGATTTTAGAAATATTACACTGAAAAGAAGCAGTACCAAGCAGTAGGCAATTAAACTGTTCAAATAGGTTTGGTTTGTTGTTGTTCAAACAAGCCCTGACACTTACAGACTTTTGACCACTTCTTGTCATCAAGAAAGCAAAGCAGACATGTAATAGAGAGATCCTCATCCGCCCCACCCCATACAGTTGGCAAAAGGATTTAATCTTGAATAATTCGTTAGATAATTTAAGTAAACAAGTGAGACAAGAATCTTCTTGGAAGAAGGAAAGCAATTTTGACAGTAGGTCAGGAAGGTACTTGTATTTTGCAACTCCTGTCAAAAAATTAGCAGAAAGACTATCCATTTATTTCCTAGAGTAGTTAATCTTAGCCAACTCTGGTGAAAGAGAACATCTTGTTTTGGCTGCCTATTTCTCTCAAGGGCAGTACCAACTGCCCTTGGCCATTTTTGAACCAGCTATGACTAGGTAAGGAGAGAATGCTGACATTCTCAAATAGAACAGGATGGTCCCAGTGACCCCCAGGATCAAGAAAAGGCAGCCCAAATTCACCCTAATACCAGAGCATTCTGATTTGGCACTATATACCAGAATCTGGGGTTACATGTAGTATTTTTGGAGTTTTGGATACCATGTCCCATTCCAGAAGCTTGAGGTAAATGTAGCATTCATTCCAATTCAAAATAGCTTCCTAAGTTACAGGATGCTTTAAATATAACATGAGAATCCCACAGAGGCTTCTGAAGAGTGTGCATGGCACCCTAACCAGGTATAATAAGGAATACAATGCCTTACAGCTATTTTTCTTCATGCCACAAAGACTAGTTGTCACTAATGCTGGCTTTAAACTGAAGAGCCATAAATTGTTTAAAGTAAGTGTGTGCCCTTAAGCCTGTTACCTTTAATGAGAATACAGGTTTATGTGTGTTAACAAGTATGGCTAACCAAGAGAGGGAGTCAAAATAGCCCAGCAGCTGGAATTTGGACTCTGAGCAAGGGAAAGGAGGGGATATGGTGCGAGCATATGAAAGGCCGAGTTCCTCCTAATCCTCAGCTGCCATTGCTACAAATCAAGCGTATTTGGAAGGATTTTGGGGAAAGGTTAAAACCTATTTATGCACAGTGTCCAGGCACTGAACACCTGTGGCATAGATGATCACCACACCAGCTACGCATGTGGGAGGTGCAGAAAGTAACCCTACCCTTGCCAGGGGATTTGCATGCCTTTAAGACACTTGACCCATTACATCTTCCTAAAAGAAGAGCAAGATCTCATTGACTTTCTGGAAAAATGGCTGCTAGCCACTGCTAACAAAAAGAGGAGTCACCTTGCATGAAGCACGTTCAAGATGTCATCTGGAGCCATTCATAAGCTGGAAACTAATTATTTTCAGGGTACCTAATTCCAAAAAACACAGAGTGCTTACACTCAAAGTCAGTGGGTGGATAAAATAAGTTCTTTCTTCCCCTATAAATAAGAGCTGGGTGCTCTTCTTCCTGAAATCTCTCAGAACACCACAGAAACAGCTTCACATCTTGGAGAAAAAAAATATACTCTTCATGGACCTGAAAATGAAAGTTTTTAGGACTGTTCCCAAAGGATACCCAACAGTAGGGCTGGACTAAGCTTCAGGGCCAGCTTCAGGCTGATGGCTCATATGATCAAGCTTTTATTTCACTTAGACCCTTAAGTTATGATAGCAGCTAAGTAAAATAAATCTTTTTTTTTTCCTCATCTATGCAGCACATTTTGACAGGTGATACCTGTTTGCTTTTAAATATATGATATTATGTAAATTATGGGTCAACACAACGTGACTGAACAGCACACTTGTTAACATCCTTGTCCTCACTCTGTACTGGCAAGAATGAAATTCTTTATGAAGTGCCATTTATTAAGTATCATAACATACTTTTATCAAATTAGGATTTAAAAATTTAAACAATTGTAACAAAAAGCCTATTCTGAGATTTTGCTCTCAGGTAACCTTTTTATTAAGGCTTTAATTACACTAGTACAGAAGAAATAGCCCTTTAACATGCTGTATAAGCCATCCTTTTTCAATTAGCATTATTCATTTCAAAGCATACCATAACTGACACTGCCAGACACTGTTTTAAATTAATTTCTTTCCTCAAGACTTGCAAGTATTGATTTTTACCATGTTCAGCAAAAATTTCCGTCCTTCCTCTCCTCTTCCTCATGATCTTTCAATGGGGATTAATAACTTACCTGCACATTGCGCATCGAGCTCTTCCTGCAACAAAACCCAGTGAAAAAAGAAAAGCAGTATCTCATATTATATTGGACACTATTTAACGCTGTATTATGCATTAAAATGGTGGCATCTCAGGTACCTATATGCAGAAACTTCTAGTTACACACAAAACAAATCAACTGTATCAAATTGTGTTCTCAGCTAGCTTGAGTCCACTATGAATGCCAGATTATAAAGACTACCATTGCATTTTGTACACCATTTTGATACTTTCAGAGTGCTACTGAAGGTTTTTTTTGTTTTGTTTTTGGTTTTTTTTTTTTTGTTTTGGTTTTTGTTTGTTTGTTTTTTTAAATACCCACATTTTAGAGAGTTATAAAATAACATACTCTTTATGCTACTAATTAGACAACAAGAGTTAACAGATGGGAATTGCTGCTGCTAGTATAGAAAGTTAATGTTAACATATTTGCAGAGCTAATTTCCCCTCTTTGTGTTCCACTTGCTGGAGAACATTTTGCAATAATGTATTCAGAATGGAGCTAATGACAGGGTTATTTGCTGTGTTATGAAGACAGCCATTTACTGAGCTCAGACATCAGACACTAATAAAAAGTTCTACCTGAAAAAAGCTTATTGTGCATTTTAATTATAAAGCACTAACAGTTCAGCAGCTTTAATTTCATAATTTAATGGTTACCTCCTGCTGTATTTACTAGTTCTAAAGGATCTGCAAAATTATTAACTTTAATAATAATTAAGTAAATCTGAGGACTTCCTGAAATACTACATCAACTATATTCTCAACTAAATAAACTCTAGGTCAAAGGCTGAAGAGTTCGTCAGACCAGAATATCCAGTTGCCAGAAAACACTGTTCAAAGTTAAAACAAGAAAAAAATTAACATAACTCATTTGAGTTGTAGACCTGTTTCCTTAGGTTAAGAAACCTTCTCCTCCTCCTCCATAAAGACACAATAACTATGGTTATCCACACTTGTGAACTTCTCAGCTTCTCACAGTTAACACTATGCCTCCTGTTCAAAGGAAGGGTTACGTTCCCCTCCCTTTTGCAAGAAAGCAAGCTGCAAAGCCACTATGGAGTGGTTTTTTGGCATGAGTAGTAAAGCTAGCACCAAGAAATACTGACAATATAACTGAGCTGGTAATTGCATAGATGCCATTCAGCCCAATTATTTCATACACGGAGCTCTTTTCACGGATAATGCCACATGAGCATTGATGATTCAGATACAAACACACCCCAAAGAGAAAAGCTGCACTTATAAGGTGAAATAAAGAAAGGGCTTCAAACCCACTGGTTATGTATTATGTGTCAGAATAGTCAGAGCAGCAGGTTTGATGATGTAACATCATTTAAGCCAGTACCTCAGCTATTACAGTCCATTATTCATATTAATCTGGCCTACATTCTAACAGGGCTAAATGTTTCTCCTGAAATTCAAAACATGGACAGAATTGAGAAACAGAACCTTAAATAGAGCTATGCATGATGCCTGCACAGATACTGTGCAGAGTACACAATACTCCCTATATACCTCTGGCCTTCAGCAGTGAGCTTAGTATTTAGTGATTAATCACACAAACAGATAAGAGGGGCTGCCTTTCAGTTCCAAGCACATACTTGATTTAAAGGAGAAATAATTTGACCAAGAGCTGTAGTTAGCTCCATATCCTTCCTGAAAGTTATTTGGTCGAGTACAGTACATGCATTCAAATCACATTGCATTATGATGCTAAGATTTAAATAAAAATAATAATAAAAGCACTCTTCCCCCAAAAATCCTGAGTTTAAAGATAGAACAACAAGCTGTGTGGATTTTTCAGAATGTTTTCTGCAAGGAAAGAAAACAAAAGCTTCTTATATCATGATTGTTTAACTGGAAAGGAAAAAATAGTACATCTTGTGCTGGAACTGCTTTTTATTACAAAAATCAGGTATTTGTTGAAATCAAACCTTCTCTTAAAGTGTTAGCAGCTTAGCTGAAACATCCATTGGGATTACTCCTCAGACCTGATATGGTATTTTTGATCAAGACAAGGAATGTTGCCTACCTCAGAATAACTAATGCCTTACCTCTTAGACCACCTGTACAGCCAAGTTTAAACCTGTTCTGCTTTATTCAGAGCAGAGACTTGAATCGAGTCCCCAGTATCCAGGGATGTTCTGATCCCCAGGCCCCAGAACCCATCTCTTTTTCTGGCCCAATAAATATTATTTAAAAAGAATGCAACTAGAGAATTTGCTCCTTCCCTCCTTGTCCAACATACACATGCCACTCATGTTTGATGAGAGATGCAACCAAATGCCCTATATACTGAACTGTCATTTATAGCGTAGATGCTGACTACTGGAACATCTCAAATAAACAATACCAAATCAGGAGGTTTAGGAGTTACTTGTAGGGTTCAGGCTCACAGAAATGCAATCATTTCTGATAACTGTGGCTGTAAACATACCAGAATTGGCTTGCAAATTTGTTTGAAAGCAAAGATACCATCTAAAGTAACTAGCATTCTCTCATGATACCGACACATCCGTACATATAACAAATGGCTGCACGTAATAAAATTCAGAATGCTCTAACTTTCGACAGGGTGACTCTGTTGCTCAAGAAGCGATCTATAAATTAAGCAGATTATCCCAAAGCAATGCTGATGCCCACAGAACAATTGTTTTATCAACAACATATTGGAAAGTTTTGGAATATTCTTAAAAGTTGGTCTGGAAGTATTTCATTTTCCTCTCACAAGGAACTATTTTGAGTTAAATTGTAGAAGACTGGAAGAATGTGAAACCACCCACGCATAAGAAATTACTACAGCTTATCTATTATAAGATGGTCATTACATTAAATGGCTCACTCCCCCTCTCAGAAGTTGACTCAGTGTCATCTGAGTTTTGGGGGAAAAAGGAAACATCTCTACTGAATAGTAGTTAAAAAGGAAGGCTTTTAGAGGACATGAGACTTACCTGTGTAGTTTTGTAGAATATCAAGTATTATAAATACTAATCTATGGCTTTTAGTATTGTGAAGGACTTTGCATTTGGAGATGAAACAAAACCTTTCGAAGTTGCAGTTGTAGCTGTAGGACAACTACTCAGCAGTTCGATTCACCAGAGATGGATGCTTAACAGGGGATGTGGAATCAGCATTTCAAGGGAACTTGTTAAATTTGTTCAGTTCAGTCAATACAGGTACTCTTCTGATTACAATTTATGTACAGCGCATGGCCATCCAAATGACAGTTGCAGAATGCATAGTGCCTGACCCCGACAATCTGAGGTTTCCCTGCCTTCAAGAATAGAAGAAAAAAAAGCCAAGAGGGACTCCCTTCACCCAACACTTGCCTGTTGTAAGGCACTGATACCCCATATGCAATAAGGCCAACAGGAAATGAATACTCTCACATAGCTCCTCTAAAGGAAACGCAGTCACAGCGAGAGATTGACATAAGTATGCTAGGGAGTGGAGGAGAGACAGGAAGTAATCAGGAAAAGATGCTGGTAAAAGGAAAGAGCCCAACAAATGTGAGAAAAGCCTTGCTGCTCCTCCAGAGACATGGACTGCGAAATGCTAGAAGAGGGTTCCCCCCACCCCCCCCAAAGAGCTGTCTCAGGCTGCTTGTATCAAAGTATACAGATCAGCTAATTTCATTTTTTCCCCTATTAGAGTTTGCCATTTCCCCTCACTGAGCTTATGTCATCGCCAGATTTCAACTTCTTCCTCACTTAATAGAATAAAGCCAAAATAGTTCTCTAACACTTTTGTTTTGTTTAAACACTGTCTCCTTCAGCTTCAGGATCTGGCTTTTGATTTGGAACCCAGGAAACATTAAAAAACCCCTCTATTAGGAAATACAAAACTGTATGGATTATCACAGAGTGAATATACCAGTCAAGAGTTACTGCACTGTTCTGGATAATATTTCTGCCATCTCAGATCATGATAATTTTTGCATACCTTTCAGCTCATTGCATCACCTGCAAGCCAGTCTGTCTCACTAGAAGAGCTTGCTGTTCAGCAATAATCATTCACATATATATGAAGAGGCTCTGCTATTGCATCCATCCATGTACAATCGTACCATCTTGGGTAACATGGCAACACAGCACTTAGATAATTAACTATGCCTAAAAGCCTTCTTACAGAGGATTAGGTCTATAAAATTAATGAAATCTACTTGCTTCCAGACAGTTCATGCAAGCAGTAGGAGAAAATAACCTGCTTTGCTGCCCACATCAATTTGGAAAGACCAGATATATGCATATGATCATACCACTGGTGACAGCTCTTAGCATTGCCAACAACCTGCAAGTCTCATTCATTTCAGTAGGACTGACAGATGCTCAGCTTTACTAAGAGTCTGTCAATACTGTTTTCCTACCTCTGCTACCTGCCCATGACATCTCATGACAGAATTTGTTCTAGAGGGTAGGATGGTCTGCAGGGTGGGGACTGGAAAAATATTATTAAAATCTTCCCAGATTATTTTCTAATGCCATTGTTAAAGGAGTGTGAAAGCTGCAGAGTGACCTTAACTCTTCTCCACTTGTTTTTGTCTGCTCTTTTCCTGTCCCCATCCCCCTACATTAGTCAGGCACTTATTTTTAGATAAAGAACAGATAAGCAGAACAATCCATTTCAGGGGAACACATCTTCACCTGTCACCCAGCTGACTGACTGTGGCTCCTGTGTCATATGCTATTGACTATTCAGCAGCGAGCTGATCACCTGGACCTACCTGAAGGGAAGAAAATACAATGTCTCAGACAGCATTTTAAAGAGTCCTTTAAAACTGAACTGTTGTGCCAAGCAGCTCTGAGTAAGTCCCTTCCTTGAACAGTGTTTTAAGAGCATTTTCCTGAACAGAAGCATTAGCAATGCCACAATCTTGTATTGTGCTTTTGTCAGTAGGCTTCAAAGACCTTCAGGTTTTCTCCCCTGCTTCTCAGGTGGAGAAGTGCAAGCTGAGTGGGAACAGTATGGGGCTGGCTGACAGCGTGCAGGTCAACAGACAGCTAAGCCACAGCTCTAGCTCCTAAGTCCAGGGTGCCCACTTTATGTCTAGGTGTGGGCTAGCTTCATACTGGCACAATACTAGCTTCCCCTTTCAGGAAGATCCTTGGAAACATGCAGGCATAAGACTATAGATGGGATGAACAATCCCGGTGTGGTAGACTGTTGCAGTCATCTTTCTCAGAAGCTCAGAGGCAACTCTCTCACAGCATGACTTGCGGCATGACAGAATAACACAGAGCCTCCATGAAAAAGGATGAATCTTTTTGTTCTCTGTGGCCCACCCACAGATGGTCTTACTGCTTGGGGGCAGTTAGAGTATAATGAGCATGTCCGCATGTAAACCCTATCTGCCTGCATAGAGGAATACTACACCTATGTAGGCAAAAGGGCCATGGCACATCTGGTATTAAAAGCAATTATAAGACCCTTTAAGTTGAAGTGTTTGGGGTTTAGGACTCATCCTGCACATAGAAAGTCTAATCCCATCTCAGGGCAGCTGTGGATCAAAACCATGCCATAGATAAGTGTACAGCATCCACTGGCAACATTTAGAGCTGTGTGCCCTTCCCAAGAAGGGGATTTTCCTCACAGTTATCTTCCCTCCCCAACTCCCCCCCAAGAATATCTTGAGAATGTAAGTACAGCTTTCCTTTTCCCCCATGGTAAGATTGCAATTATGGCTAAGTTCACAGCTCAACTTACTTATGACTGCAAATTGCTGATAGCGGAATATCTGATCTGTTTGGAGATATATTTATGTGAAAGATGCTAAAGAAAAAAAACAGACTAAGAATATTATCATCAAAAGCCATGTATTACACTATGTTCCAATTAAAAAAATATCACAACCAGCAGGCATTCCTACTCCAGCTCCCCCTGAAAGAGGCTATGTTCATTTCTGCATGCCTGCTTTTCTCCTCTAAGGCAGGCTACAAAATCCAATCCCATCCCAAAGCAATGCTCCCAACTAAAAACTGGGCCTCACTAGGAAAGAGTTCAAAACATTTAAGAGTGCTTTCTGACACTTCTACTGCTGGAAATGCAGCCAGCTGTGTGAAGAGGTAATTCCTCTACACCTCTGGGAATCCAGCCATTGCAGATTCACTCCTTCTCATCATATGCTCTCAAAAGCCCCATGAGAATCATATAGCCTTTGGCCATATTGAGTATACTTTAAGAGATTATAATCTGAGACAATGGGTTCTTTGTGAAACAACTGGTTTTTCATTTCTGATTGCGTCATATACAGTGCAAGTGCCACAGCCCCAGTCCTTGACTGACAGCCTCTAGGAATGACTGAATTACTTATAAAAAAATCAACACTATACAGTGCAGGCTGCAAAGTGTCATGAAAATGCCTACAGAAATGTGTTGGCACATCTCTGTACTGACCTTGGGTGGGATAAGGAAAGAAATACCAAAACTATTTACCATGGTGAAATCAGTGTAAGTTTATGAAGTGAGTTTATCTTTGTGGGCAGAGCGGTTTTTTTGGTTGTTTTTTGCTTGTTTGTTTTTAATAACACTGACAGAACAGCCTTCTTTGCAATTACTATGCCACTTCTGCAAAAGGGGTTATGAAAAGTTCCTCTCATCATCATAGGACTTACTATTAAGGTAAATGCAGCTCTATCTTTGGAGAAAGGAATATTGTGCATAAGAATAAGGGAGATCAAATAATACAGAGCTTTACAGTATGAATATGAAATAGCATAGTTAAGATTTCAGAAGCTCACTGAGGACTTTGGATCATGATTGTTGCAGGGACATCAATTTGGTACGCGCAACTTAACAGACTGTATTTTTTCATTGTGAAAAAAAAAACAGTTTTCAAAGTAGTGTAGGTGGCTTTTTTTGCAGTGGAGAAGACCTTTTGTTTGCATTCTATTTTTTTGTCTGATTAAATCATTCTGGTATTCCTTTTAAACACTGTTATGTAAGTAACCTCTCTTGTCATTGCACTGCAAAACAAGCCTTCTGCAGGTGATTGGTGGAAGAACCAAGATGTCTCTAAAAAGATCTGAACATTCTGGAACAGATTTGAGACTGTTAGAAAGAAAAAAGGAAGAAAAAAAAAAAAAAAAGGAGGAGGGAGCTGCAAGAGGTAATAGAAAGCAGAGTTCCCAAACCAGAAGTTACACAGAACTATCTAGTTTGGTAAGAGACAGGTAGGTAAGGGAAACGCTTACAAATTTCCTGAAAACCATCCAATGTTAAAAACTTTTAAGAAACTGAGCTAATTCAGGCAATAAGAGCACTCCACTGCAACACCTTAAAATATTACTCTGAGGGAAAAAAACCAGAAAGACGGCTAGGAAATAAATGGGCTAATCTGTAATCAACAGATACGCCAAGTAATTAATTATTAAATCACATGCTGTTTGTCAGCTACAAATGGAAGGCTTCTGCATAATTTAAGACCATATTTTAAGCACTATTGAGTCTTCTGCTTGACATGTCTAATTTTCATCCAATTATTGCTCCCCTGCAAAAGAGGGGACATGTATCCCTATCTTTGTCCAATTTTAACACCTAGACTTCACGAATTTACAAGCAGTTGCATGTTTATTTTCTAGAAATATAATTTTATATTCCCATTCATAGTTGTTCTACTCCCTCCCCCCTACATAGACAGCACCAGTGAGGCCCCTATCAGCAGAAAAAGAGACAACACTGTACAAAATAGAACTGGAAGCTTATTTAAAAGAGACAGTATTGTCATTCTTAAAAATATACTAACCAGAACTGTCTTCCTGAGGCATCATCAATACCAGGTTGTGCTTGAACTGGTATATTTAAAGTCCACATTATATTCTCTTTACTCAGACCTAGCTGCAAAGATCCTCTATTTTGCTAGGCCAGGTCAGAGTGTACATGACTAGTTCACTGCTATTTTCCAACCTAAACAAGCTTAACGAAGGTTTTTTGCTCACTTACTCTGGAGATGGTCAAGGGCATGTTGAAGTCCTTGCCCCCTTGCAGTCGGAAACCCCATGGTCCAGGTCCATTCAGAGTCACGCTGTAAGCCATTCTGTACCTCTTTCACAAGGCAACAACAAGGCACTGCAGAACAGAAGGATGGGGTAGACAAAGTGTGAAAAAAACAGAATGAGAAAAGGGAAGAGTTTTATATAACGAAAGTAATTCTCTTTCTGCCTTGCCTGTTCAGTTGTGCTGGGATATCACCTAAGAATAGATGGGAGCTATAATGCAGATGCTGATATCCTAGCTGAGTAGGGCCCATAAAAGGTTTGAAACCAGACACCTACTATGCAAAGACTTCATGACTCAGAGGTCTAATATAGCCCCCTAGGGAAGGGGACAGATCTTTCTAGGCTTCTCAAGCCCCTCTTCATGCTCAGTTACTTTATGGGCAAAACACATTTTGTAATAAAACAAGCAAACAAAATCCCATGCTAAAATCCCAAACACCCAAATCTCTTTACTAACCTGTTAACAACTACATAGCCATTTGTAACTTCTGCTTCACAACATATGTTTATTGCACTGTGATATATAATGTACTACAAACAAGTCTTTTTACATAGATCTTTCCATATGTAGCAGGAAAGGCACCCAAAAAAAGAGTGTTTACCTTCTTTTGCATTGGTTTGTTAAACTGAAAAAAGTATATACTACATGCATTTAGCATCACAAAAAAACCCCACAACTTCATGTTGGGCTCTTGGTTCCACAGCCCTTGCTTTCTCAAGGGAAAACTAAAATTTATTCTCTTTGAATACAGATAGAGGTATTATGGGTTATTTCTAATCAGCATTTAATTTCCATGGCAAAAGCATAGTTTCACTACATACCTGTCTCATTATTTCGATACACGTCTTCTAAAGGCACAACACTTAAGTGGAAGGCTAAGAATACAAATAGCTAGCTAACTGCTTCCTTAATTCCTTGATTTTTTCATAGCTTATATTCCAGTTCTTAGGTGTTCCATAAAACTTTGTAACCCTTGTTCAGTGACGCTGGATAGCATTTCTGCCTTAGACTGGGAATAGGTAAAATACAGAGAACAAGAGGGAAGGGGAAAAGCTGTTGGCAGAACTACAGATATAAACAAAAAGCTTCTGCTCTCAGGATAAAGCTATAAACATTAAATAATGCTCACCCCTTTCAAGTTGTTAATATGTGCAGGACCTCTAGAACCACTCCACTGTATCTCCGCAGCATCCCTGCCTTTACCCTCTAGTTACAAAGAAATTCCCATTACGTTAAGGTGGGGGGGGAAAGCATAGATAATCAAAAAGACAACCAAAACCACATAATGCACTAGAGTGAGGTAGCTCAGTTTGAATGCTGATAATAGGTCACTGCCCATACACCTACCTTAAAATGCAATAGAAAAACTGATGGTGAAACAGCAGAGAGCAAACACTACCAGGGCCTCAGTCTTTATCTGAGGAGATGGTCAATAATTTTTCAAAACCATGAGGCAATAGAAGTGTTTGTTTAGTATTCATGGTGGCAAAAAAACCATTTGTACAAGGGAATAATTATGCTCCACCGTATTTTTTAGTCAGAGGTCCAAATTAAACCACAGCAATTCACATGGATTTGAGTGAAAGTTGCACTCAGCCAGTAGAACTGGCCCAAACCAAAATCAACGCAGATAGCAACACACAGTTTGAAAAGAAAATGGGTTTCTGATGTCTCACAAGTACCTCGAGGGCATTTAGAACCTACCTTATGAGGCCACAACCAGTGATGTTTGGATGATGACTTTGAGGGGAGACAAAACTAACTTGTCGCACTTCAAACAACAGAGTTTTCAGGCCTGCCAGTTTATCCAGTAGGTCTCTTTCTAAATGCTGGTAATGGATATTTTTATTTATTTATTTTAAAAAATGCACACACAAAAGATTGAAGGTAAATTCCCATTGCACTATTCCCTTCCTTTTCCTAGGAATTCACTGTTGTTTTTAGTGCCCTTTCTTGGCTCCATTTCAAGGGTTCAGGAGAATGGAATAAAAACAGGAGTAAGATAAACATGGCAAGTCATTGCTCCACTAGAAAAGATAGTATCACAGAAAAAAGTATTAGGAAAGAGGTTATATTTTTATGGACTGTGAATTCTGTGCACATTACCTTCCTATACTTAAATCTTCAATCATTTGTGTTAAAAAAAAAAAAAAAAAAAAAAAAAAAAAAAAAAAAAAAAAAAACCACAAAAAAACCCACAAAAAACAACGTGGCAGGGGGGGGCGGACCCAGAACAGAGTAAAACTGCACAGACATCAAGCTGAACAGAGCTAAGCATTAAGAAACAGGGATGCTGCTTAATCAAACACTTTGTGCTCCTATCCTACTTTCACATGTGTAACATGCCATTTGCTTATCAGTTTAGGACATCTGAAAGGGTCTGTGAGATCCTTCAGGCTGGGTGGTGTGCTAGGAAACTAAAATGGTAATCTCATTAGGGGCACTGTCATTTGAATGAAATGTTAAACTGAGGTCACTTGTTCCTACTCCTTTGGTTTCTGCCTGTGTCTGCATGAATGTTCAGCATAGCTTGGCACTTTTTAAAAGAAAGTGTAGAGGATATGCCAGTGTCCTGGCCAACATTCCCCTTCAACACAACAGGACCACAGCTCTTTCACGTGCCTGCACTATCACTAGCAGGTTTTGGAGTAAAAATATTCCACAGTTTTCTTTCTCCAGGCCTCTCTAAGTCCTTTCCCTCCTGTGTTTGTTTCCCCTCTGCCTGCCTGGAAAAAGCTCTGTGCCTAAGAATGAAGTGCAACAGTAAAGAAGCTCATGGTGTAGTCACAGCTTCATTTGCTGGGGACACTTAGCACAGGTCTCACTTGTCTTCTACAGACTTTTAATGCAAGCAGCCTCTAAATGAGAAAGCTGGTGATCCACTCAGATGACTATTTCAACCCTGCCCTGTTTTCAAAGGTGAGAGACATGGGTGTTCTCACAGAGTCAAACATTCAGAGCAAACCCAGGAACTGGATTGGTGCAGCAGGTACAGTGCCATCACGGCTACCAGCACAAACCTCAGCAAAACCTTCCAGGAAACCTGAGGATGAAATAAACTGTGTGTACATAATAGACAATCCCCTTGTTTTCAGAAGCTTGTGATGTTTAGATTAGGTTCTAGTTGCTTTACATAACAGCCTGTTAGACTGTTCCAAAAATCATTTTTTGTTTGCTCAAATAACAGTATTTTGTTTCTCTTTGTGTGCCTTCTTCCCTACTTTCTCCAGCTATGTCAAAATCTATGACTTGCTTATAGTTCCCTCCCTTCAGACAGAAGCTATGCTGAGTCAGATGAGGTCACTGGTGTAAGGAGTGACATTTAAAAAAAAAAAAAAAAACATATTCCAGGAGTGGGGTGACATTTTCTTTACAGATCTCAAAACAGAATTGTCCAGAGCTTACCAGGTCCCCGCAGAGCTGTCCCCAGCTGACTGATGGGAACAGTTGCGGGAAAGCTGGATGGCTACCAGGCTCTGCGGGCTCTACAGCAGAGGAGAGTGCTGCCAGCTCCAGCAAATGCCTCAGAGCCTGAGCAGAGCCGTCCTTCCACAGCTACGTCAGAGACATTACACTAGCGGAAACAATTCACATACGCTAGGAGACCATGCTGTATTACAGTGAACTGACTTTAGGAAAGCTACAACTGCATGCTTGGGAGTGCATAGCCATTAAGTGAATGAAATAAAACCCACTAGTGTCAATGCTAAATTAAGGTAGAAGGAAACAAGTAATGGAAATTCCAATTGTTCAAGTTGCTACTACTTCATTAAGCTGGCCACATTACTCATCGGTTATATTTTAGCTGCAGTGGTAGATGTGCTCACAGAAGAGCCTTGAATTACTGTTACTGCAGCAACACAGTTGTATCATTTGTATCATTAAGCATTTCAGAAGTATATTGCTTGAGAGTTTGACTTCTGATCTGCAATAGACTATGCATCTTTGGCATATAAAAAGACACATGCAAGGTCATCATTTCAACAACCTTTTATATTTTTCTTTAGGCAGGTGAAGGACTTGCCCTGCAGAGGAATAAACTATCATTTCTTCTTTGATAAAAAGATCTTCAACAAGCTGGATAGACATTCCTTCAAAAAACAATCAGACAAAAATATTGGCTGCCTTTGTTTCAGTCTCCCTCACCTGAGGGAATGGCAGTACAAGGAGGCAGCATTCAGCTTTATGACAAACATGTCATTTTTGTCCCATGGATTCCTGCACTGTCCCCAGTAAGATTATCTACACTCTTACAGAAGAGTGGAAAGGTGAGGAGAATGGATCGGGAGCGTGTGAAGAAACTACTCACCTAGATGCATGCATGAAGAAAACCCAAGCTTTGAACCAGATGTCTGATATATGCAATCCTAGAGTTTTCCAAAATTTTGAATTAACCCAGTGTAATTATATTCCATGTGGAATAATGAAGAAACAACAGCTGTATCTGGGGACTGATCTTCATTGCAATCCACAGGACAAAATAGCACATATTTACTATATATTGGCTAATCAGTGCTAAAGAATTTGAAACTGATACATTAGCGATGTAAAAGCTTTTTAGTTCTGAATTCCTACCTTGCCAATGTCAAACTGCATATAAAAGTAATTACCAAGAGCAAAGATTTTTCCCACAAGTTCAATATTGCTTCCAAAGCAAGACTATTCTACAATGCAAAAGAGCTCACTGCCATCTCCTTTCTTTCACTGTTGAGCTCTGAACTAAGTTGAGCTAATCCTACTTGTACTTCCATGTACAGCTTTGTTTCACCCATTTAATCAAAATCCTTCAATTCTCACAGAACTTTGTATTTCTGAGTTCCTCTTAGTCCCTTTATCAAGTTGCCCTAAGTCCTGTATTTTGATCTTTCTTAAGAAGCTAAATTTTCTATCACACTTTGCTTTATCAAATTCTGCTTTGTCGACCTTTCTAATAATGTGGTTGGTGGGTTCCAACAGAATATAGTATTCCTGGGGAGATATGCTAGAGCAATATAATGATAGAATATTATCTCCCTTCTCTGTGATACAACACCTTCAGAAATGCAGCTCAAACTGTTTTCTGTTTGGCTGTTTGCTGCTGCCAGTATCACCTTACCGATTAATCAAATTTGCTGTTTACCCTCACCTCTAGATCCTTCACCTTGACTACTTTCACCATTACAGAAAAATGACATTCCACACTTTTCTCCCTGCTAGGTGGCCTTTTTTTTTCCTGCCATGACCTCTTTTCACTACCACAAAAGACTGGGTATACACCATAGTGTAGTCAGACGTGATCTTTAAAAGATTTCAAGATTTTTGGTAACTATGTTAAACTAGAAAACATAACCTGTGGAGAGACAGGCTACTGACAGAAGGGCAGAGGAAAAGGTACCTGTACAGACTGTTTACAAAGACTTTTTTGCCCCTGTATTACAAAAAGACTGAAGTATATGTTACTAAGTTCTCACCTTTCCAGCATTTCAGTCACTGTTTTTAAAGGCACCCACTACAGCATGTAATACTTAACACTACCTTGCCAAGATATCAGATTTCTTTTTTTAATGTAAAGCTAAACACCTGTTGTTGTTACCATCTCCTTTTTACATATGTAGCCATAGCGCTTAAGTTACCAGCTTTGGGTCACAAAATGAATCAACAGCAGCAACTGGATTAAAATGCAGGGCTCAGTTTCTAATACAGGTACTTGGATCAGAAAGAGAAGGCTGCAAAATGCATTGCTGTTATGTTTTTATCATTCTTCCCCGACTCTGGGCTGAAACCAGGAAAGTTTATAGCAACCCTGTGACTACTGTAATTTGTGCCTTGCTGCAGGGGATCCTAATTGACTGTTTTGGCTTACAGCAGAAAACAGCAAAAGAAAAAATGCAAACAAACCCAAACCCCCMCACAAAAAATGGCTAAAGAGGCTATGTGCAGATCATTGTCAGCTCCACATAGACCAGGGGCTGAGCTGTGACATCGATGTCACAGGACCTCTACGGTGTTGGCTTGCCTCCAGAGAGCCTGAGGTTTGGCACAGCACAATGAACATACAACGAGGCTTAGAAGAGGGATCCTGTGCCATCAATGTAATTTCTCCATTGCACAGATTCCTCAAGGATCACTACACCACGCTGATGTAGCGGTGTGCCCCTATGCATATGCCCATACGCACAAGGATGCAAGATTTAATCTTAAATTGAGCAGACTCCCAAAAGTTAGATTTCAGCCAAATGACTCACCTACTCTTTTCTGCCTTCCCAGTAAAGGCTTTACTGGGTAACATTTTCTACTAGAGAAACTCTTTAAAGCTGCAGGGAGACTTTCAAAGATAGCAAGTCTTTAAGACCCTATAGTCGTCGTCTGCGAGCTGTCTTTGGCTAGCACAGCGCCTGCGTTTTCCTGCCCGTTAGGCTTTCTGCTGACCTCTTAACCGGACAGCACTTGCAGCCTGCTCTCTCTACGCAGACGCGGACCGTTGGAGGCTGCGGGACTCGGGCGGCCCCCGCCGACCCCGGCCCCGCTCTGCGTGACAGAGCTCGTCCCCTCGCTCTGGCGCCGGCGCCGCTCCTTCCCTCAGCGCCGCGGCGCGACCCACCTTGCCCACTTGCAGTATCTCGAGTAGCACAACCGGCAACTCTGGGCCGGCCGGGAGCCCACCACTGCCTCCGGCCACGCACCGCTTTACCGTGTCGCGCCGCAGCCGCGGTGGGTGGGTGGGTGGGTGGGTGTCGGCAGGCGTGGGACGGCCGCTCCGCCGCGGCCAAGCCCCCGAGCGGACCGGCGGGCGGAGGTCTCCGCCCCCGCAGGAGCCGCAGCTGCCCTCAGCGGGCGGCGCTTGCGGTCACACGCACCCACGGACATCCCGCCCCCGCCCGCCGGGCTGCCGCCCCCGCAGCCAGAGGGCGGCCCCGGGGAGGGGGAGTGAGAGGAGCGGGAGAGGCGGCACCGCTGCTGACACCACCCGCTCAAGCAAGCGCCGCTGCTCCCAAGGTGGAGCTTTTAAAGCGCCCGCGGCCCTTCCGGGCGCCTCCGCCGCGCGTGGGCGTGGCGTGCCCGGGGCGCCGGTGCCCACCGGGCGCCGCCAGCGCCGCGCTGAGGGGGGGCCGCCCGTCAGCGGGGCGGCGGCTTCCCCGGGGCCGCCGCGAGGGGGCGCTGGGCGGGCGAGGAGGAGCGTGAGGGGATTTGCCGCCGCGGGCGATTGCGGAGTGACCGTTAACCGAGAAACCGTTATCTGCGGTGCCCGAACACTTTTTAAAAAATCCGTTTTTGAACGGAGATCACCTCTTGGCCTTGGTGGCAGAGCAGGAAGGTGACACAAAGCTGTGGGGAGCGATTCGGCTGAGCGCCGGGGGAGCAGGTATCCGGGGGGCGCCGGGCGTTACGCGTCTGGGTGCCCTCAGGGCCGCGGCGAGGGAAGAAATGGCGGCGGCGGGGATGGGGTGGGGGGGCTGCGCCCTCCGGAGGGACCCGGAACGTTCTGGAACGCGGCGCGGGAGGCGGGTGCTGCCCCGGCTTCCCGGCGCTCCCCGCAAGGGGCACTTGGCTCCTCGTCTGCCAACGGGGCGGGCGGGAAACCAGAGTCCTGCCCCAGCTCAGCAAAAGCTCTTAAGCATGTGCTTTAATGCTTTGCTAGCTTGGAGCCTGCAGCCTTCACCCCCCCATTTACTCACCGCCGGAACACGTGTGAAATCGGTGATTTCTCCTTAGGAAAAGTGGAAGTGAAGTTTTTTTCCCCTCAGTGGTTGACTGATGTTGATAGGTAATGGTCGTTTTAACTGAGTGGAAAAGTTAAAACCACAGTCCAAGAGGAGAAAAAGAGTTTGGAAGACAATTTTCAAAAAATACAGACTGAACAACGTAATTGCCCACCTGAATTTAAGGGAGTTTTTTTCCCTTTTTATCTTTTAATACTCAGCCTTGTGATAACTTCATATGACTGCTGAGTTTTGTCAAGATCCAAGCTTCCCACTATATACATCCCTCTATTCAGCAGTGCTATGTGAATTTTTTATAGTCTGCTCCCAAAAGTATCTTCCAGAAAGGCAGCTGTTTTCTCAGTGTAATGACTGAGATACTGCTTTATGACTTTGTTAAAAAAAAAAAAAAAAGCCTGTTCCCAAGCGTTGAAATACTCGAACCCATGCAGTGCCGCACCTGAGTCGCCTGGGATTTGCACAGGAGCGAAAATACCCAGGGCTGGGGAAGCTCCCGGCCAAGGCGGGAGCTGCGCTGAGCTCGGCTCCTCCAGAAATCACGCCTGCCTTCACAGGGCGCAGGGGGAGGGCTGCGGAGAGCACGGGCGTTTTGCCGGGACCGTGCTTGCGGGTCCCCGGCGGGCGGTTCCCCCGCGGCAGGCGCGGCGGCCCCGTCAGCACCAGGGACAGGCGCCTCGCCCCGGAGCGCGCCTCAGCGGGCGGTGGCAGCGGGAGCGGCGGCCGGCGGCGCTCCGCCCCGGGGCGCGCAGCCGTCAGCGCCCCGAGACCCGTGCGGAGCGCGGAGGCAGGATCCGCCGCCCCCGCCCCCCCCACCCCCCCCCGCCTTGTGCGCGGGGTCTGGATGGCAGCGGTTAACAAAACCTTTCGAATGAAAGAGACCAAAAGTGTCTCACAGGTCGTGTGCGGGAATAAATCCAGCAATGGATTTTTAGTATGTTCTCAGCACAGCTCTAGCCTACTTAAAAGAATTGCAGTTGGGGTTTAGTGTTTCTCATCTTATGGAACCTAAAGTCTCTTTATTCCACATGTGCACCGTGTCTAAGTACTGACTGTAATGCACATTAAGTGGGGTCTGTTGGTCCAATACACAGGATGCACAGACCAGGCCAGGAAATCATGATCTAAATTATTTCTGTATTTATATTTGGCCAAAGTTCATATTCATATGGATTGTGACTGAATGGTAGTGCAAAAATATTCCACTGACAAGTCGGCTTACATCCCCAAAGGAAACATTTTGCATTTTGTCAAATGCCTGAATACATTGCTTTTCACGGAGCATTAAAGTTATCAATAATTACTACAAGACAATGCAGTTTATATGAAAGGTTTGTCAGATCTAAGGCAACATGTAAATAGAGCAGATCAGTTTTACCATGGATTATAAAATGAAAATCCTTGCAACTCCCCCCCCCCCCCAAAAAAAAAAAAAAGACAATACAGAAAATAATGGGATGGCTGCTGTGGAAGGAAGAAAAGCATACCATAGCATTGTGCACAGTCAGTATAGTTCACTTAATTTTCAACAGCGTATTAGATATCATGTTTTCCAAAATTCATTCAGAGCTAAAATTATACATTTCTCTCATTATACATATCCCTTTTTCTCATTAGGGAAAAAAGTGTTGATGCTGACAGCAGTATATTCAATTTGTCTTTTAATAAAGAAAGCAATTAGAAAATTGATTTTAAAATGGCTGTTTGTGGCTACTGATGCCTCGAGCCATGGAAATACAAAAGTATTTTTTTAGAATTGCTTCTTATTACACAGTTGTCAGAACTACGAACCATTGCCTGTTAGATTAATCTTGAGGCAGCAGTGAAATTGTATGGTAAAATGTAAGAAATTTACTCAAATCAATATATTTAAACTTTGTGTAACTTTATTTACAACTGGTGATGCTAACCAACTCTGATGATGATAGATACTTCTATATCTACCAATTAATTAAAATAATGGATATTTGCAGGGGGTAACTGTGCAATGAGGTACTTTTCAAGTGATTATTTGATCCTGAAGTTGGTATAACAAAAGACCTAAATATCTTTTCCTTTTCTGCCAGAAAGCTTCAGAACTTTGAGAGATATTTCATTTTTCAGCTTTGAATAATGCTTTTACCGTGCTGTAAGCCTCCCTTTTGTATAAGTTCATACTGTGTTTGCATCAAGGCTATTTGATTCTCTTTAGGAAGATTAGGTGGGAATAAATGAGGGCAGAATCTGATTTGACTTTCTGTGGCACGTGGCTAGGCACTTCTGTGTGCTCTGTACTAGTTTCATCATATGGTATATGCATGTGCATTTAAAACCCTCCTCAGACCCTTCGTAGCGTGTTTAAGGGGTAGGAATTTTGATTAACTGAGGGTTTTTGCAGTGGGATCTGTGTTAACGAATATCAGGATGAAAATACATGCTTTATTATCCTTGAAGTTAGCTGTAGCTCTGTGTCATCCTTTGAATTGCTCATCGACTCTGCTGTCTCTTAGAAGCCCTCTTTAAATAAAAAAAGCTGCAAAATGACCACAGGTAGTTCTCCTGCAGATGAGCAAGCCTTGTAAAGTAGCATAATTGATGACTTAGGCGGGAAAACATGATCCAGATGGAGGGAAATTACGTTTATTTCATTATGAATAGGCTGATGATCTGTTAGATTATTCCATTCTACATGTGATAGAAAGAATCACATTTACATTTAAGGGCTTATACCTGAACCTTTACAAGGCCTTTAGCAACCTGATTTTCTGCTCCCTGGTAAACACATCAGCAAGGATGACTGCAAATTGGCCCATAATCCTGTTCTGATAAGTGGCAGATCAGTTTTGCTTCAGAATTTGTTTTTGTTTGAAACAGGGTGGTATCCACCAGTTTTTGTGTTGCTCATTAAGTCACTCAAGGCCAGGGAATTTGAAAGTATGGGAGCTCTACCTGTTCAGCACTCTCTAAAAGAGCCTACAAACTTGTTCCCAGAAACTTTTGCCTGTCTTTTGGAGGGACAAAAACCTCTCTTCTCTTTTTCTAGCAAGTACTAGTGACAGTATTAAACTTGCTTTTTAAATAACATTTCAAAAGTACATTGCTGACCTACCAATGGCCTTGGAATAGTTCTGTGATCTTCCTGACCATCAGGATCACCACTTAGTATGGAAAGGTGAAGACTGAGACTATTCTGGCCAGGCCATCCTGTGCAAACAATCCTATTTGCTTTCTGGAAAGTAGCTTACTGGTAGATTTAGCTGTCCATTTTTCTCTGTGACTCATGCAGTGTGATTTGCTTTTGACCCATGAGTTTCATTCCAGCCTGGGCAATTTCCTTTCTTGGGAAATTTGGATAGTTCTGTCAAGGGCTAATTCCGGGTTTTCCACAAGTCTTTCTCCAAGTCTTTTGTCTTTTCTTCTAATCGCAATCTGATCTCCCCAAATGTTGCATTAGCTGTTCAGCCTCAAATCAGTCACAGAAAGATTGTTTTCCTCATAAATAAGCCCCTCATTTTTCATAAAYTTCTGCAATATGATTTAATTAGGGTTATGAGGCAATTTGGTAAGCTGTCTGCACAGTTTAGTTGCAGTAACTGTAAACTGAAGGTACAACCGTCACGGATGGAAACCTAAAAGAATGATTGCTGCCCAACAAGGCCGGCCTCCTCAGCTACGGAGGGGTTCCTCACCAATGACGGTGTTAGGAAAATTAGTGTGTAAAGTAAATACACTGCAGCACAAAATATGGACGTGCTTTCTCTCGGGATAACGTTTTTGATGTCTGATCTCATTCCCTGCTCAGCTGAAGGGGTTACAGTTCCGAGTTCAGAAATAAACTAGTGATGAGTGTGGCTTTCTGGGAGCCTCTACTTGATTACAACCAATAACAAGATATTACCTTTGGTTTTGATGGGATGCGTAGGTGTTATTTTTCTGTGGTGACTTTGATGTGACTGTTCAGACAGAAGTGCTAACTTTTAGAGCAGTGCAGATCTGGGGTGCATTTGCACTGTCATTTACCCAAACTATAACAGCTCCAGTAAATGAGGCCTTTCCATTTGTGATTGCTTGTTGCTTAGCAGTTCTGACTTTCGCTGTCCTTTGCACATGCTGTGTAAGGGGGCAGGAGATCCAGTGATCTGTTCCTTCTGTCATTAGCGAATGAATAAGCAATCTGCAAAACAACTCGAAATTTTCACTTCCCTTCTGATAAAAGACTGGAAGGAATTTCTTTAAAATTAGGACTATAGATATGTCCAATTAACAGTCTGATTCACGTGGGATTGTAGCTTAATTTCTGGCATTGGCAAAAAAAGCTACCAAAGGAATCTAATATTTTGGATCTTCAAAATTATTTTATTTTGCAGAAATTTTACAGAAAATCTTAGGAAAACGTAGCAAGCACAGCTCATATTTTTAGAGTGACTCTGGTAATTTTACCCTTGTAAGACAGAGAATCATATTTTTAGAGTGACTCTGGTAATTTTACCCTTGTAAGACAGAGATTCGTCATTCCCATTTTCAGTCTTATTTTACCAGTTTTGCAAAGTTCCTAATGTTGCCCACATGCAAGAACAAACAAACAAGCAAGCAAAACAATCAAAACATCCAGCTGTTACATAGAGTTCAATAAAACATTGTGAATTGCAACTCTAGAGTTTTGCTCAAACATAAAAAAGAAGGCTGTCCCTATGGTAACCTCCTTGGGCTGTTCCTGTCATTTCCCTGAGCTACATTATTAGCATAACATTGCTAGTACAGAGTGAAAACAGAGTTATGGCAGTAGGTAATTCAAGATGGACTGTCAGCAGGATGAACCCCAGCAACGCAGCTTGACTCATAACCCAGGCTGCTTTCATACTTGGGGCCCATCCAGCCTCAAAATGTCAGTGTTGACTATGCAATATCCAGAAATCTTGTGCTCCGAGTTTAGACAGAAGAAAAGCTGGAATTCTCTTTAAGTTTAAACTTGATCTATTTTCAGTTAGTTTGTCTAAATGTTGGCCTCTTAATTCTAGCCCACTGTTCTAAGTATTCAGTTGTAAATGCATGCTATTTGTATGAAGGGAAAGGTAGTGTGAATCTCTTCCCACCTGTTTCACTCAGTATCTCTCTGCATCTCTCAGATGAAGGCTGATTACTCCATCATTGCATCTTTCTTAAAACAGGCACTGCTAATCCTCTGTTTGAGTATGGAGAAAAGGTTACATTTTGCAACCTTTATGCAAAACCTTCCTAATTTTGCCTTGCAGCACTCCAAGAGTAAACGATATGCCCATTTACAGATAAACTTGGGCACTGCAGTAAATTGAATTGTTAAGGTCATGGAGGGAGTTAATGCCATACTCAGGCTCAGAACTGATTATCTTTGATACCACAAAATAGTGTCAGATGAGCATCGTGTCTTGATTACTTGGTGCCTTGATCTGATGATTTGTTCAGTTGAGCCTGTTGATTTATTGAAATAATTTTAATTGTGACATCTGAAGACTAGGATAAACTTAGCTGAGAAAACTGTGAGCCAGTTGGCTCTTCCAAATAAGGGCTTAACTGAAGCACCACTTTTCCTTTAGCACTAAAAAATTATGTGAGCGTTAAAATATACATTCCCAGTGCCTTTTAAAAGAGGTATTTACAAAGGGATATATGACCTCTAGATTATCCAAATGAAGAAAGACTGCCCAGCTCACCTACTTTAACAAACCAGAATTAACAAGTATTTTGCTCTGCTGCTGATACATTCACTGCATCAAAGCAGTAAAGGAGGAGCAAAATGATCCATACTTTTATGAGAATTTTTCATTTTTAACTGTAAATAGAACATGTGAACTGCCTCAGTGGCTTTTCTCACAGTGGCCTACAAATAATGCTTTGACCACTTTGTAGTTGCAGGTAAAGATAATGATTTTAAAATAAACTTGGCAGCCACTGGAGAATGACTGCTGGTATATGTTTTTTTCCAAAGGCTAGCATCTCAGTGCCCCTTCTTTCAACATCCCACAGAATTTTTCCTGGCCCTTCAAGCATAAAGTAAATTTGTTTAACACCACCACCTCAACAGATAACCTGGAGTAAGCTATTATTGTAGCAGTATGTCTGTTAAAAGGCAAATAGAACAAACTAGATTGAAACCTAAGCACAACAGTTTTCATTTAATACATTTATGCTAGCGGTCTGTCCTGCAAGTTACATAAATCTACACAAGAGAATATGTGCAAAAGCAAACATTTGCTACTCAACATCAGTTAGGAGACTGTAGCCAAATGCTCCAACAAAATACAGTGAGAGAACTGCTTCAGATGAGAACTTGGCTATTTAATGATTTAACCAAAGTCGTCTCAGTTTTCATTCACACTTTCTTAGTGTTTTCAGTTGTGCTGGGAATAAGGGAGGAACTGAACTCAAAGCAAGAAGGGCAGGGTGAGGGAGTGTGCTAGCTGACTTAGCTTGATTCTCCCAAGTGGTAATTTTTTTCCTATTTGAAAGGTGTGTAGGAAGATTGTTTCTCAGTTGAGAGGAAGAAAGATCGGGAATGTCTGAATGGTCAGATGTGAAATGTACAACTTATGTAAGATGGGAACTGACAAATCAGCTATGTAATTTGCACTTGCACAAAGTTTTCATGCAGTAAGCAGAATGAAGGACTGTTAGAGAAAAATACACCATGTCAAAAAAATGTTCTTGACTACCTGCATTCAATCACAATAAGTAAAATAAACAAATGAATTTAATATGTAGCTTTATTGGCAATTTCAATAATAAAAAGTTTGTTTAGGGTCAGCCAAACTTTCCAACTGAGTTTCAGTGGCCTAGGGGAGGACAAGTGGGATACAAATTCAGGATCCTGTTATATGAGTAACCTGATTCAATTCCCCCATATTTAGAGGAATGCATGAGTTAACAGGAACAGAACTCCCAGACAAGTCAACAGGAATGTCTTATTCCTTATTCCATTTATCTTATTTTGTTCCTCAGCCCTTTCCTTTACAAGTTAGATATTAGTTGTAGAGCGACTGGAATGAAAGTTCCAATGAAATGTGTGCTCTGTGATGAGGTTTTTTCTTTTGATGAGATCTTGCAAATTGAGATCAAGTAAAATAATAGCAGTCAAATTATAACTGAAGTCAAATAATTCTGCTGGAACCAATGTTTCTTAAGTAGAACCAAGCCGCTAGCTCTTGGAGGGAGGAAGCAGAGAAAGACAGGTGCCTACAAGTTAGTTATATGTTGAAACAGAAACATTATGGTGTCCTCTTGACTTGTCAAATCAACCAATATTTTGAGTGTAATTTGCACTGAATATGCAACAGCTGGGACTGTTGCATTAGTACTTGGGCTGGGACTTCCAAAGAGTTTCAGTTGCTGAAGTACAATTGAATATCCCTTGCACAAGCAGGATCCTTTTTCAAATCTCTGTCTCCAGTCCTTAGAGATCCAAAACTGGGGAAGATATAATAGTATTGTGAAAATCTTAAGCAAGTAGGAAACTAATCACTAAGACACAAAGTACTTAGTAGGGGATGTTGCTGTATTGCCATGGGACTTTTTGTTCTGTTTTGGTTTAACATTTTTAACTGACAAATTCAGAGCTGATTTGAGATCCCTGTGAAGTGGTTTAACTGCCATGATTTTCTGTTCAGAGAATCCTCCTTAAAAAGTGGATGAGAAATTACATCTCTCTGAAAACTCAGTTTCCATTAGGATCCACCTCATGTGGCTGAAGCATTATGCTGTAAGTCGTTACTGGTATCATGCCATTCCTACCTGTATGGCGGTTCTGGTAAGGCATGTGGCCCTGGCCATTTTTTGGTAAAAGAAATGCACTGATCTTATCTAAAACCAAAATCCTAGGTTTCCCAGAAATGGCTTCCAGTGATGTTGGACAGTCAGCTGTGTTATTTTGAAAACTCCTGCAGTAATTTTATTTTTAAAAGCTGGAATTCAGGCAGCTTACACTATTGCCATGTTCATGACCTGATCTAATAAGCAATTGCCTTTGTGCTGTGACCCAGTAAAAATGGAGCAGGTTCAGCTATGATGGAGATTCATTCTATTTCAGGAGACAGCACAATGAAGGGAAGCTGCCAG
The DNA here is from genome assembly GCA_035582835.1 of Phoebastria nigripes. Classification (NCBI taxonomy): domain Eukaryota; kingdom Metazoa; phylum Chordata; class Aves; order Procellariiformes; family Diomedeidae; genus Phoebastria; species Phoebastria nigripes. The sequence goes on from JAYKAV010002988.1 coordinate 551,978, forward strand.
ATGCGGCCCTCTAACACATGCTATGGCTTTCTTAGCCCTGTCTCTGACATCACTATGGTCAGGCTCCTACACATGAGAAAAATCAACGAGGGTTGAGTCAGCGAAAGAAGCAAAGAGAAATCTGACACTAGACGGTAACTCTAAATTCTTTGCTGATAGTGGCCTACAACAGGAAATAGAAGAGACATGTTTTGTATAAAGTTATTGTGTTTTGCAACACTTCAGGATTCCCTAGCTTATTTACAGTCACTTCATTTTGATGCAGTGCTAATGGGTATCCTGAACTGTGTTTCTTTTTTGCTTCCTTTGCCTTTGGCCGTCCTCTACCGTAACAATTTGGGCTAAAGCAAGAATTAAAATGGACGTGATTTATTGAAATGGAGTCTCACATGATGTTTCATGGAGTTTTCCTGTTTTTAATTCCTTCAGTCGAAATAAATGGTCTCTGCAGTGTCCAAAGAGAACAGCTTTTACTGCATGAAACTTATTTCTCATCTGACTGAACATAATGATCCAGGACCTGAAAGATTGGTGTGTTTTTTTCTTTTTCAGAGGAATGATTTTCAGAAGGAATCTATGCAGTGAATATGACCAACCACTGAGCTGCCTGATGCTACTACCTCAACTCTGTCCTTCATCAGATTAAGTTCTCTTCTCACTTCACTGAGCAGCAGCAGAAAGTGAGTTTTAACCAGTGCCTCTAGAAAACAGCACTTTGAATAAGATGTATCAATACACATTAAGGGTTCTGCCACGTGCTTCTGTTACTCAGATACTTCAGCTGAGGACAGCAGCATCAAAAGGATTCAGATTTTTAAAGAACAGTTGGAGGATTATTATAAACCCAGATTCCATCTGTTCACATGCCAAGGTGGAAGCATATGTGGTTTCTTTAAAAGCCAGGAGGGGGCTGTGTTTAGTTAATGCTGGCTTTGACACCTGAGGGCATTGGGGACTGCTTGGAAAGGGGTACTAGAAGTGTGAACTAGTGAGAACTAGAAGAAGATGGTGACACTGCTGGGAGGCAAGACCCTCGAGGGCTTGAAGGCTGGACAGCTCCAGGACTGTCTCTGGGGTGAGTGACAAGGAATGCTCGACCGCAGGATCTGCCTGGTAGAAGGGAGCTGAGACCTGAGTTTATGGGCACTCAAGAGACCAGGGTTACAAAGAGCAGTGAGGTGAGAAACAGCTATTTCATGCCAGGTACCTTGGAAAGGGTAAGCAAAGACCTGCCCTCTGGTCCTGTGGGTTAGCTAGCAAAGAGTTGACTGGTCACTCTTCTGGGACTAGGGAAAATAAGAAGAATCTCTAGGAGATGTGGACTGAGCTGAGCAGGCTCTCTGCAGTCTGCACAACAGGATGAAGGCGAGCAGTGGCATTGGGAAAGAACTTCTAAATTCAGATCTGAAACTTTTGGTTAAAAAAGAGAAAAACAAATTTTCTTGGTTTGTTTTTAAACCTGTCTTTCTTATTTTCCTCTTTTTTTTTAAGTGAATTTGCGTAGCATGTCTAATATAGACAAATAAGGGGAGAGGTATTACCTAAAACATTGAGGTATATTCTATTCTCTGGTTATGTGTTTACAACTATGACCAGTCTAGTGTATATTAATACTACTCACAGTCTGATGGAGAACTGACTTCCTCGAAGTCACAGCTCAGCAGTAGGCAGTTACCTTAGAGAATCCAGTGCTCTGTGGTAATAGCCACATGCTCCAGGCACTAGAAATGCTTCTATAAGTTTTTAAGAATATAGTCTTACTCTTTCTTTCATTCTTTCCTTTTATGGCTGACCCTCACTGTATTCTTAACACTTGTGGAGTTCAAACTTTGATGAATTGCCCTACTTTAAATCCTTTGACATTAACGGAGCTCTTTTGTGCATGAAAGTAGAAGTTGGCCTTGAAAAGGTAGCTCACATCTGGACAGGACAGAAGCAACTATCTGATGTTCAGAGCAGGCTGCACTATGCAGTTTTCTTTGATTTTCATTCTAGGCAATATCCAGGGAAGGTTGTGAAAATCTTGTTTGTTTGATTTTGTAGTGCTTCATCCTGTTAATGTTGCCCTTGTTTCCTGGATGACACTGCTGGTCAATGACTCTCTTCTTCCACTGACAATTTTTGCCCCATTAATAGAGTAGAAAACCCTAAAAATGATTCTACCATCTGTTTGACTTTGCTGACTTCAAGGGACAAACCTTACCTATGAGGCCTCAGCCCTCTTTCAAGGATCCCTCTCTTAAATCAGCTCCTGTTAATTAGTTGCTTCTCCCCATAGATCTGTTTCAGCACCTTCTCCACAGATAGTTTTCCTTTTTGCTTATGTACCATAGAGCAAAATTTGATCCAGTGATTTTTAATATTCAGCTTCCTCAAGGGAATACATTGTTGCATATCCGGCTCTTTGATCAAAGAATGTACACAATTGCATGACATATTTTTATGAGTTACATTTTATCATTAAAATGCTTGATTCTACTTGACTCATGTTACAAAGTAAAACATACCTGTAAATGATAACTGAAGTCAGCTTGGTGGGTGTCTGTAAATTATTTCTGTTGAGTAACTCCTGTTGAGAAAATGAATTACTATGTATCCCTTATCCATTTCAGTAACAATCTCTGACTTTCATATGTAATAGTATACTTTAGACTTTTTGATAACTGTACAGTAAAGGAAGAAAATGTGAACAGTGGAAAAAAGAAATTATATTTCCAGTTGTGAAACTTGGAACAAACTGAAAAAGCTAGTTGAGAGTAGCCTCATGATGATGAAGAACATATTATCTCTATTTTACAGGTAGAAATACTGAGATATGAAAAGATTAAGTAATTTTCCCAAGGTCACACAGAAAACATGGAAAAAACCAAAAATAGAATCTTGAACTTCTGATTCCAGCTTTTGTGCATTTTCTCAGGACTGTTCTTCCTCCTCTTTGTCAGGTTTGCTATACCAAAGTACTGCTTTCTACATCAAATCACAGTAGGCCTAATAACAATACAGTTTGCAGCCCATCTCATCTATCAGTGTTAATCTTGGCTTTAAAAAATGTGAAACTTAGGAGATTTGTTAATGTACAGTTCCATGGAGTTAGCAGCAAATACTAGACTGGAAAAATATTTTTAAAATTCAGTAACTTTTAGTACGGACCTAACATACTCTTAACTCCTTCATTTCAATTGTGTGTCCTGAGGGGTTGTGTGAATGTTTATGCACATGATTAACTTTAGGCATCTGAAAAACTTTATAAAAATCAATTATACCAATCCAAAGGGTGCATCTGGGCATATGTAATACATTTTTAAAGTACTGGGGCTTTTGAAGGAAGTGCTGTTACATCAGAGGTACAGTCACTTTCTGTGTGATCCTTCAAGCATGGCACTGTGTGGAAGAGTATGGATTTTCCATTCTATTTTTCCAGTCAGTGGAAAACATACAGCAATTGTAAGTATGCCCATAAATGTCCCATGGGCTATTCAGGAAATGTCCTTTATGAAACTTTACATGGGAGAGCTTGTGCTATCCAATGATGTAGTCTCAGATTTTTGTGTCTGTTTCTGAACCATCTTCTTGTACACATGTGGAAGTCGCCATGAAGTCTAAATGTTGAGGGAAATGAATAATGTTTTTACATTGTGGGTAAAACATGTTCGCAAAAGTTGCCCTTAGCAACTTTTTTACATATGTGTCATGTTCCTTTTTTTAGTGGCTGAAGCTAATTATTCATAACAAGGTAGAATGCTGAAGTTGGATGATAATAGTGAGAGCAGATTCTTTGTAGAGAGAAGGAAACACAAATTCGTATAATGCAACATACAGTGCAACTGTGCTATCATAAAATTTCCCATTACTAATGTAGGAGATAACTATCTGCAGGATAAACTGTAATATTAGAAGATCACATACAGCTCCATAAATGAAAACACTAAACAATAATGGACTAAGAGGCACATGATGAGCTTTACTTTCTGTATAAAGACGTCTGTGTTTGATTGTGTACTGAGACAGTTTAACCTGAGCTGCAGCTCGCTCTGCTCTGCAGCATACCTAAGGCTTGACTCAAGCCTGATAAAGTTAAAAAGGGTGTTTCTACAAATTCTACTTATCTTTCAAGTTGCAGTCAGCATCAGAAGACCTACTTAGGCCGTTTTTGCTGTGAATTTCTGTGCTTCTCAGTCATAGAACTGATGGATTATGACTAAGTATGTATTGTAGTAGCCCAAATGAAAGTGGGTCTTACAAAGGTTTTCCCACATGAAGTCTCCTTGGCAAGGGTTGGTTAAAATTTTCCTGAAAGTGATCAAAAAAATCTTTGGTACTAAATCTGCGTCAATACTGCTGTTTGTGTAAGTTTAAAAATTAAAAAAAAAAAAAAACAAAACCAGAAGGGTAGAGAGGAAAAGTTCACTGTAAAGAGGGATGAATCCCTTTCCATTCTTCCCAGCCACTGGTCCTACTATTTACCCCCAGTTTCAGGTGAATCTTAATCTTGAGAGCCAATTTCATTGCCGAAGAGAGTTTGTAGGTAATGTGCCAACCAACCACTGTGAGGCCAGCTTTGTAGTCTAATATCATGAGGTCCTGACATCTCTATACACAGTGAGGTGATATCAGTGTTTGGAAAATGTACTAGGCATTTTCCTGCACTGATGTGACTCTTGCAGCATTTGCTTTGCTCTGCGAGCCAGGTACATAGAATTCCTGTGCTGTGTCTCCAGCAGAACCCTGCTGCTGCCAGGACCGCTGTAACTAAAAGAAGTATTTTCCTACAAAAAAAAATCTTCTTACTAATGTTTGTGCTTTATATTAGACTGTTAAGGCTAGTTTTTCTCTAGAGAAACTGTTCTGGCTTTATTAAGCTTACACTGATGATTTACTCAGCCTACTGTCCTTAGAAGGGGTGTAAGTAGGACAACTTATAAATCTTGACAACTGTGAACTTTGCATGAGTTTGAAAATGAGCATTTAGACTGTAAATTTGATGGGGTAAGGAAGGTATAGTAATCTTCTTGTTCTACACAAAACGTTTAGTGTATGGGATTGAGGCCCATGTCTAGCGTTGCTAGGAATGACAGTACTAATAATTTATTTCTTTGTTTTAACACTGCTTTTATATAAACCTATTTATAACATGGGACTCTTCACATTCCTATGACATTAACAACTGCAAGGCTACAAGCACAAGTGTTTGAACTGAGATACCTGTTGCTCAGCCACTGAAATACCGTTGTCTGATACTAACATTGCTTTGCAGATAAGGGCCCTCTCTCAATAGAGCCCAGTGGAAATAGTGGTTTCAGAAGCAGAGACAGACAGATGCCGTGTCAGATTTACTGAGATGGTAATAACTTTCACTGAGGGATCAGAGAAAGATGAGGGCTACATTGCAGCACTTCTTGGAATGGCCTAGGTAAAAAATGACACCAGTCACACTGAAGAAAATGGGAACACATGCGACTTACCCATGTTATGCCCTAAATAGCTGTAGAAACGCGCAAAAAGCATTGGAGGTGCCTTTGTTTTTTTCTGAATGTCAAGCTTGCTGTTGGTTTTGTATATGACTTCAAGAAAAATACTCTTTGCTGCTGTCTTACCTGAGAATGTGTGAAAATTTACTCAATGTCATGAGTAATGCTATGATGACACTTTTTAGTCCAGTGGTGGATGCAAAACAGTTTCCAAAAGTATGGAAAATGAGACTGTAACCTGCAAAACATAGGGACTAAGATCCCTGGCAGTATGTGAAAATTGGAAGGATTGGCAACTTGTGACTGCTGCCTTATGCAGTACTTGAATCTCGACTTGCAACAGCCTTTTATTACACTGGTCCTTGACCTTCTTTGCAGGACCACCAATAGTGACCAATTGCTCAGCAGTTTTGCAGAATTGCTTGGATGATCAGACCAAACATTTTCACTTGTGACCCAAGTCTGAATTTGAGCTCGAGCCCATGGAAGTGAAGAGCTTGTCTGTTAACTCACAACACCGCTTGCTATTGCCTTTGCCAGCAGGCTCTATGAACAGCTGCTGTTGCACGAAAGGCCAAAGGGAAGTGCCTCAGTTTCGCCCTAGTCCTTTCACACCTTCAAGTCACTGGAACATACCCAAGTGCATGGTAAACTACAGGTGGTCCCTCCAGTGCAGAACAGGCTGTACAGTTGACTTTAACTGAAACATGAATCATCTCAGTCCTAAATTATTTTAATCCAATCAGTCATCTGTGTTAAAGGGTGTAAAGAGACAGCAAAGCGGAAAGAATGGCTGCCAAGTAGAGGATACAGGACGCAAATAAAGCTGCTAAGATGAGATGAAATATGAACTAATAATGATTTATTCCAAATGCCACTGGGGTTACAGTGTGAATCACTTGGAGAGATATTCAGGTGAAATGAATTTTGTAGGCTTTCCCCTGAATGATTTTTATAGTCTCAGTAGAGGTGAAGGGAAGGCAAAGCTGTTAGTTACACAGGGAGTACACACAAGAGTTTTGAAGTGCTCCCAAACAAATTCTCCCTAATTAATGTATGCTTTTCAAGCCTCTTGTAAGTAGATGAGCACAAACAGCTGTAGTTCTTTTTATAGATACAAACTAATCTCTAGTACATATTGGAGTTGAAGGATATAGAGAACAACATGCTGCGGATTCGTAAGGCTTTTCTAGCCATGGAAGTATTCTTTTTATACCCTCTAAAAGTGGAAGGGAATGCAGAAGAGAGCAGAGTATAGTCTTCAAGAATACTGCTTGGGAAAAAAATCATGACAGGAGCAAAGGGTCTAGCTCCTAATGACACATACCATGCACTTCTTATTAACACATGAAACAGCATGTGTGAGTTTTGACCTATTTTATTGACAGGTTCAGCCTTTTGTGACCTGTATGAAATGCACTTACTAGCATTTCTTCCCAGTTTTAACTAGTGTGAATGGCCTTCATGACAATGGATGGGAAGAATTACATGCTTCATGTTTTTAAATAATTTTAAAAGCCTAAGCAATAAGTCATAATAAAATTCCTTAGACTTGATGAATATCTTTGAACATACTTCCTGTTTGAAGATGATATATTTTCTCCCTTCTTTCTCCTTATTGCTAGATGTATATATTATCAGTTTAATATTGTCCTCTGCCTGGAGACAATATCCGGTTGTGGTAGATGAAGGGAGGAATAGCTCCTTTCCATCTCTAATGCCTATGATTTTATTTACATAAAAACATCCTGGATTTTGAACAGTTTGTTTCTTTTGGCAGTTTATTACCAGCCTGAATGGCCCACTTTTTCATGATCTAACATTTGGCTGCTGCAGAAGTCATTATCATCTCCATTTTTAGTTTTAATAACCTTCCTTTTAATAAACCTCAGTTCGAAGTAAGTTTCCAAAAGTTTGCTTCAGAACAATGCCCCAAATTTTCTGGAACCCACTGATTACTTTTTTCCCCCTCAAAGGAATAAGCTGGTTACATTTTTATTGATTTTATGGCTTTTTCTGATGTGACATAAGGAAGAACTGATTTACTTAGGACAAAATGACTTGCTGGGTTCCCTCCATTATTGCAACCAAAAGGAGAACTACTGGAGGACCCATGGGGAAGAAGTGTTTCAATAGCTCTTTGTGCCCTGTGCTTTTGGGCTCAGAAGGTATATATTTCCACTGTGGACTGACTATACCTCATAATTCTTGTGATATAGACTGCTAAGGATTGCAAATGAATTCTGTCCATTTATTCTCAAGCGCTAGAAGGAGCACAGGGAAAAGCAGAAAATCACTATTTCATAGAACTCTTTTCCTTTCCTTTCAGGGGAAATAAGTACAATCTCATGGATTTAGTCACTGTGGAAAAAAAACCTCAGCTATAAGGATGCTGCTGTTTAGAGAAGGGAAAAATTAAAATGCTGAAGTGGGGATGGTGTGGATTCCACACATCTCTAGAACAACTATTTTTGGAGAACTAACCCTTTTCCTCCCAAGATTTACTTTAGAAAAGCACATCTAAAGGTAAACCACTTTGAGGTACTAGAAAGGCAGATGTATTGACTTACTCATAAGACATTTCAATACAAACATTGCTTTGAATTCTGCATTCTTCTCATGAAACCTGCTAAAGGAAAGTTGGAAGGAATTTTCTAATGCTTTCCTATAGCTCTGGGGAGGTTAGCTAAGAGTAGGTTAAACTGGTCTCTTAAGTGACTGTTGGAAAAAGAAGCTAAGTATGGAAAGGACCATGGCCTTGTCCTCAGTGTGATTCCTTTCTCTTCACCCAGAATCTTGGAAATTAAAATAAAGATCTGAGACTTCAAATTACTGCTCAAGTGCATTGCCTTTCAATTGGATTGTAGAAGAAAATGAGGGAAAATGTGTCATTAATGAGAGAAGGGAGCACTGACTGTGTGATTAAGTTTTCATTTGGTTGAGGAACTTCACCATAATGAAGAAACCATCTTCAGGAAGTAATGTACATTTTTCCCCAAATCTCTCAGCTTTAGCTCAGTAATAGCTTTGAAGTTAAACTACGCTAAGAGAACAATGGCCAGTTTTGAATCTTATACTTCCCTTTCCTCTCAAGTTAATCCAAGGAGGATTGTAGGTAAGATCCATGCAGTGGTGGAATATACTTGAGCAGAGTAAAAACCAAGTGGAAGAAATTGTTTCATGAGCTGCGTAAAGGAGAGATAATAAAATTACAATATGACTCAGATCAAGAAGTGAACCACTGGAGAGAGTTCTGATGCTGAAAAGCTTACTCCTCTTGCTTTTATCCTGGCTTGTCTTGTGTTGTGTCTTTGTAGGAGCATTTCAGAACAATGTAGGAAGGTTTTCTGGATTCAGCTGGTCCATAGTTGTTCCAGAGGTATTGGCTAAGGTGATGTTCTGGCTTGCACCACTCACTTAGCTGTTTGACTTCTTGTTCTGCTTGTGGCTGTTGATCTTAGGGTACAGGAAACCAGAGTTGCATGCAGAAGGCAGCTCTACTCCTTGGACATTGCTGTATGTTACTGTAATGCTGGGTATCTGCGCTGCAGATGGTCCGTGCTGAGACTCTCCTTTTCTTTGTCCAATACCATCCAGGCTCTCACCTCTCTAAAGGATGCAAGGATTTAAGAGAAATGGAAAAGACAAACATCTACAAGGAGATCAGGTTGCATCATCTATGAAAAAGTGGCATATATTTAGATAAGCCAATCCCCATGACTAACTCAAAACCAAACTTAAAGGAGGGAGGAAAAAGTAGATCTTAACATTTTTTGAATGTTTCATGAATAACTTATGAGAAAAAAAACCTGTTAAACAAGTTAGTGTACTAAAGCACAGACTTTGCATTTGCTACTTAAGAGCTGGTCTACTTTGATGAAAGACCGGGCTAATGACAGCACATTTGACTATGAACAAAAGTGCTGCTCAGACAGTCTATGAATTCAATGAAGTAAGGAGTCCCTCCATAAAGAGGGAATGTTTAGGTTCATTGGGGCAAGAGGTGATGTAAAATGTAGTGATAACAGCATGGATAGTTTGAAGAGGGAAGCAAACTAGAGAATGAAGTGAAAACAGGAATTGAGGGAAGGATTAATTAGCATTTTTTGACAATAGCAATGCTAGCTGTCACTTGCACAGGACCAAAAAATGAGAGTGTTAGGATGAGGTTTGCAATAGCTCATAAGGATCACTACTAACAATAAAGAGGTATTTTAAGATGTTTATATTACATTGCGGTTAATACTGCAAAGATAAAACTGGCTTGTTTTCACCTGTCAACTCTTTTCTCTTATTTCCCTGTCTGTCAAGAATTAAGGCAAGTTGACTCACTTGTGGCAGATGTCAAAAAAAATTTATCAGTATGCCGTAGCTTTGTTACATGAAAGAAGAAATAGACACTAGCACAACATCTTATTGAATAGGTGGTATGGCATGTTTCAAAAACTTACCTTGATTTCCTCCAAGTTGCATTTTCTAGATGTTTGGTGCTACCCAAAACAGAGAACATTAAAAAGTTAACAATGTCACTTTGTACAGCAGTACTTGCCACAAGACTATGACTGTCTCAGAGGTACAGCCATCAGAATGGCTATCTCAGCTTACTCTGTATATTAATTCATGTAAAGACGGCACAAAATTAATGCTTCCATGCTCCACTAAGGAAATCACAGACCTCATCAGGGGACCTACTGAATTCAAGAAAATATTCAAGTTCCTTGAAGAAGTTGGACTTAAGGAGAACCCTGTAGTACATGTGTTCTCCTTTTGCTTAGTTTCAGCAATGATTTACCCTTTGTGGTCATGTTTTCTATATTCTGCTGGGAGTATCATGTGATTTTTGCATTCTCAAAAAATAACTTAATTTGTGCTCAGAGACTGGGATTGTCATTAGTTTTTGTTCTCTCGGTTAGTTAGACCCATGCCAAATATTAAAATAATAATTCTTACAGTAGGGGTAGCAGTGTACTCTGTGACATTCAGTTCCACCATGGGTATGTCATCAGCATCTACAGCTGTCTGAAAAATGAACGCAGATAAGAAAGACATAAATGACATATAGGTATGTCACAATATTTTACATACGTGAAATGCAAAGTACAGGAAAAAGAAAAAAAAGGGGACAGCAGAGGACTGACTGAAAAGTAGTGATATGCTAAAGATAGCCTTGTTTTTTACCTCTCACCATATGTGTTTATTTGATAGCAAATGGTGAGACAACAGAAAGATTGACCAAGTAATTTGGACAGTGAAATACAAATATTACTGAATACACACTTAAAACCAAACACAAGACAACATACCATTCAGATGCTAAGTTCCCTAAAACAGCACCGTTGCTTGTCAGAAATGCAACAAAGACAGCTAAATAATGAACCAGGGTGGAAATAAAAAGCTGATGACCTTTTACAGTCTTTTAAGTCATTACTCATTGTGTTAACTCATAGGTTATCCCCATCTTCTTGGCAGGAACCTTCAAGATTAATTATGATAAAATGTGCAGATTTGTTAACCTACCAGTTGTCAGAGAATTTAGACATTATGCAGTCTGTTACCTTCTCACAAATCCCAGAATCATGGCACTTCAGTTTAGGTTTGGCTCTTATGTCACTAGTTTGAATTGTGTCTTTACCCGTTTCATATGAAATCTGCCTGCTAGCAAGTCTGGAGAACATATTGGGGGTATCAGTTTCTGTGTCAGTACAGCCCTAAAAGGAATACAGTAAAAACAATCACACTAGGTTCCTTAGACTTCTGTCCGATTTGCCCCATGAGAATCAGTTTTACCTAGACAGAAATTGTAAAAGAGACAGACATTGTATAAAAGACATTTCACAAAAGTTATGCCATGTATGACTTCATAAAATCTTTGCTTATGAGAGGTGCAAACAAAACTATCAAGTCTGTTGGGTCTAAAATTTGGCTTACTTTTTTTTTTTCTTTTCTCCACAGGATGCACTGCAAATTTCAAACAAAATAGTGTTTCGTTATAGTCTATTGTTGAAACTTCTGTGATGCACCTCATAGCTCTGAGGAGACAGTGTTTCCATAGTAGTACCCAATTAGGAAGCACAGGTGTTTGGAGGAATTAGGGCCAAAGTTTCCAAAGTGGCTTGGGTGGAAGCAGGAATAAATAGAAGGAAATGTCTGGGGACTGCAGAATCACTGCTTTAGAAACATTTTGTTCCATGAAGGAGCCCTGATTTTATAAACTTTGTTCCAATTAAAGGGAAAACAAAAAAAAATAAAAAATAATAAAAAAAAAACCATCAACCCCCCCGAATTTCCTAGAAGTCAAAAATTCTATTCCTTTTCCTCACTCTGTCAGCCTTTTCACTACAATGAGGAAGAATCACAGAATTCCACAGATTATAATGAAAGAATGAAACAGCTAATGGGGTTGTGATGAGCAGCTCATGGCAAAACAGCCTATTTTCTGTTTTACAGTGTACCTTGCCTTAAAATGGGGGAACATAACAGTGCAATATACTTTCTTAAATTTTTTCATGCAGCGAGGGTTTTTCATAAGCAGTTTATGTGCTTTGGATGTAGCTTCCATCAGATGAGATTATATAATCGCTTGAAAATACTCAAAGCAATTATTGATACTTTCAATATTTGATACTTTCAATTATTGATACTTTGATAAACTTTCCCCAGGGAAGAAAATAAAAATAAGAGGTGTAGAAAAACATGAACTTTGATGGAACTGGAGAAATTGGCTTGATTAGTCTGTTACTATTAAGAAAGGATGCCAATTAGTGATGCTATACCAGAATTTTAATACATAACAGATTGATTGCTCTAAGGAGGATCAGGATCATTTTTTCTGTGTAACTGTGGAGAAGGATAAGAGGAACACATAAGAAGGGGAAGGAAAAATTAATTTAATTTGGAACAGTGACAATCTAGATTGTCTTTTCAGAAGCAGCTTTCTAACTATTGGGGAAGCAATGATGAAGATGAGTCTACAGAGTGAAGTGTCTCCAGACTGAAGTGTCTCCATGGAAGATTTTTTAGAAGAGCTTAACAAAACATCCAGGAGGACAATCTAAACATATGTTTTCCTGCTGAAGCACAAGAGGTTGGGGTAGGCTATTTTCTGGATCCCAACATTTTAAAAAATGTATACTGTGCTTCCCATTCCATGCATAGAGTGTATTAGCACTTACAGTCCCATTTGATTGAATTTTAAAATGGAAGCAACTTTATTTTCTGAGCATCTGTTCTGGAGCTTGACTCCTTTTCATTGCAAAGAACAAACTGGAAATTGTTTCTTTAGGATTTTCCAAGGTGCAGAATATCTTTGCATCCACAGGAGTACAAAAAAATTGCATAAAGATAATTTATCGGCTTACAGTTTGATGACCAGCCTTGACATAAAATACATGGCAGCATAAGTACTGCCTTTTTGCATTGTGAGTGCGTGTCTAGAAATCTTAGAGCTTAATTGAGCCACATATGGTGCAAAAAACCCCAAAATAAATTATCAGTGAGCATCGAAGCAGTTTTGTTTGTTTGTTTTAAACTTGAGTCCTTCTTTCTGCTCTGTACTTCAGCTAAACTGATATTACTTAATAATAAATCAGAGCATTCTATGGTCAAATCCAATAGTAAAGGGAAACATATATTCTTGTCAGAAAATCTTGACTCTATCATTGTTCTGAACAAGATCCAGACTTAATCAAGGCTTATAGAAAATTCCAGATTGAAGCATGCCAATTGCTTGGAATTTTTTACTTTAAGTAATTTTCATTCTCCATTCCACTGTTTTACCTCGAGTATTAAGAGCTGCTTTCCTAAGCAAAAAGAATTGTTGAACTGTTTGTATGGTTCCCCTTCCCCAGCACTGATAGTAGTACAAGAACACACAGTGTTACTGAAGGAGTCTGTTTTTTTAAGAATCAGGATTCACAATGCAAGAGATGCAATATAAAAATGTTCCTTTTTTTTAGCCAGCTTTAAAACCTTCCACCTGAATGGTGGCTACTAGCCAGAAGAATTTAATTTTGATTGGACTGAGAAGTCAAAAGAATATAAAGTACAAAGAAATTGAAAGGTCACTGTTAAAAACAACTGTCAGAATTCAGCGCTTGGCTGGATTAGATACAATTATTACCTTGACTATGAAAAAGAATCACTAAGAAAATTGTGGCTTTTCATATATTTGGAAATTTCATTTAAAACAACTGCAATGAACTAACTAATGTGCTTAGTTAGTTAGTTAGTAATGTAACTTTGGGTTGCAAGAGGGAGCCTAAGATGCCAAATATTTGCTCTGTTTCCAGCTGCTGTACAAGACATTTGGTTTCACTTAGACTGGCAGAAGGAAGCTGTTGAGGTCTTCTGTGAGAATGATTCTGTAATGGATTACTGATTTGTCTAAATATGATGATTAATATGTTTCCAAATACAGCCCACTTCACTTTCAGAAAGCATTAGCTGTTTCATTACAACCTTGCTTTCACTAGAGAACTATTTAGTGACCAGCAGTTTCTTTTTTGTGTGTGTCCAGATTCCAAATCTGTGGTCAGACAAGTACATCCTAGAAGTATAATCAGACTTTCAAGGGTGCTTTGACTCTTAGCTTCCCTTATTTTCTAAAATTCCTGTTGTTCTGTCTTTCCACTCTTCCTTCAGTGTCACAAACCATCAAGAATACAAAGATCTACATTCTGCTTTTACACTTCATCCTTTTATTTTCACTGTCTTTTATTTCACTTTGTCCCTCTACTTTCTTTGGAGCTCTTGTAATGAGCACCATAATGCATTTCATCTAAAGAATCTGCCACTTTGAAGGAGTCTATATGAAAATGAATTACTTCGCAATTAAAAATGGAGGTATGGGAAGTGTCTCCCTTACTGATTCACTGTCAGAGAGAGAAGACAGTCGCCTTTTTCCTTTCTGCAGCCCACTTAGCTCAGAAGACTGGCTGGTTACGGTCGCTCGTCTGGAGAAGGGATAACTGCTGAAAGACCGTGAGTCTTTAGGAGAAACTCTCAGCAGGGATCCAAGGCAAGGAACATATGTTGCAATGGCTGTTCTAATGGATGAGAGGTAGAATCAGTCAGATTTTTTCTGTTAGCACAAAAATTAAGTCATCGTAAACAATGCATTTATTCAGATAGATAGATGAACTGATGCTGCATGGACTGGAAAATTACTGGGTACAAAAAGAGTTTTCCAGATATCCAATATCTCATATACAATCACCCTGCAAGATCACTTATTCGCAGTTTTCTGCAGAACTCAAATTTATTGCTTGGCAGGGATAAGGGCATTAAAGTATAACTCTTCGAACTGAAGGGAGCTAATAAAATGATGTTTTATCTGCTTTCAGCTTAATCAGGGCAAAAATAAAATTCTGTCCCTTTAAACCGAACCTCACAGAAGTACCACATAATGAATTATTCTAATCTTACCCTAAGCAGCTATTCTAGCTTCCTCTTACACATCTGTTTGCTGGCTATCTGTTGAGTTGTACAAAATGTACAGTATTTCTTTCCTCATATGGAGCGTAAGGAAACTCTTTTGCCAGCCTTCCCCACTTAGATGTTCATGCCCACCTCTTCTCTATTCAGTTGCCCAGTAAAAGTCTTTGTAAAGGGTGAAACAACAGCGTATAAATGGCTTTGCTGCCGTCCGTCAGATCTCAGAGCCTGCATCTGAACTTGATATGGTAATGACCCTAGATGTTACAACTGAGAAGAAATACTATCTGAAATATGAAAGCTTGAAGAAGGGTGGGGAGGACGYACAAAATAGGGAATAAGTGGATTGACTTACTGAATTGCTTCTCTCATTGGCCTGGTTAATTAAAAAACTGCTATTTGCAACACTGACAAATGTCTGCATCCCTCATGAAGGTAGTTAAAAAATTTATGGTGCTTTCCTTTGAGGTGGAAAGGTCTCTATCTTTTATCATGTAATCTGTAAGTACAGATCAGTATCCATAAACATCTCTAACTCCCATCTGCATAGTAATTTGTTCCAAGTACAAATTCCACTGACATTTATATGGCATTGAGAAGTTTTCTTGGGGAGGGGGAGGCTGTCTTGCAGAGGTAAAATGAGCAGGTGAAGCAGAGTTCACGTACTAGTCCTAAAAGTGACAAAGTTACTGTCTGATTTTCTTTGCTATATTAAACATAGCTTGTAAGAGTGAACTTACCTGTATTTGGGGTGAGTGATGGCATAAATGATGGGGTTATGGATGACAGAAGCTTTGGCAATCACAGCTGGTATGGAGTTCATGAAGGGTGTTAGGACGTGGGAATACCTAGAGTAATGCAAATGCATTATATATTTAGTATTGAGTTCTATGTAGTCTATGCAGTTACACACTGACAAGACAATGCTTTATTAGTGCTTCAGAGAGAGTAAAAGGAGGAGCTCTGTACCCTAACAGTGAGAGAACAAATTTTACATCCTTTGCCTTTGAAAATCAACACCAGCCTAATTGCATTTCTGAGAAACATGATTTTCTTGGGGCTTCTCTTGCAGCACTTCACTACTATGACTCAGGATGATGGTAATTCCCATGTTGTTTACCCTAGGGACAACGTCAGCCTTCAATAAGTGAATGTGCATTCATCAGAGTACCTATCTGTTCCAAACTCAGCAGATATACTTGCTGAGTAATATGTCACTAAATAGGTGTGCAGAATGAGGCATTATAGGGAAAGATAACTAATAAATCTATTTTCCTATTCAAATTTTATTTTTTGCCTGATCTGAACTGAAAAGTGAAGGGGAAGTATTTTTCTGAACTAAACAGTGAAGGGAAAGTATTTTCAGGTGTCATATGTTACTGTGTTACTGTGACCATACATACATGCAGGTGATGTCACTCTAAAGGATAAAAGAATTATGATTGATGTCTATCGGCCATGCTGCTATCAGCCAGTTAATTATTGAAGATAGCTTGAAATAGCCCATAAGGCCTTGGTCAGAAGAAAGTCAATAGAACAGCTCAGACCAAAATAACAATAACATTTCATAGGTGGTTTCTACCAGGCACATTCTCCATAGACTTGCTTAGAGGCTATGAAGATCTCTTCCTGCATTGGTAGAAAGAGTTCTAAGTGAAATGGCCCAGTAAGTCAGTCTTTCCTCCCAAGGATAACATCCTTTCTTTATCACTGCTCTTCTTCCTGAGAAGACATTCTAAGCTCCATCTTTCAATTAGCTTTGTATTCCTATAATATTATGGGAGAAAACAGGTTTTCCTCTCAATCCTCTCTCAGAAGAAGGTCTCTCATATGAGTGCTGCAAACAAACAACAAAGAGGATTGCATAAGTAGGTGGCAGCTCATCTTCCTGGTGAAGAAATTTTTCATCATACTATGGGAATATTTATGCTCTGTGATGAGGTGGAAATGGTTTGCCAATGGTAATACAGGAATCATTTTGTCAGCTGCCTGAATGTTAAGATGCCATTTCACCTCTAATTTAAGGCTTTTCTCTGATAAGCATGTTCTCCATATACAATTTTTAACATGGTTTCTCCTAATCATACGTTTAAAGCATTGGTTAGAGGTGTAATTCTTCACAGTCTGGAGAACACACAACAGTATGACCTTGGTGGAACGGAGTTTTTGAACCTGAGATGAGAGAGATAGTGCTTTGGTAAGACTGATGGAGAGTTCAGCTAACAAGAAACAAACAGTGACAAAGGCTTTTGTTTAAGCTATCCATTCCCTGAAAATTCAACCTGTAGACCAACAATATTAGTGAGCGTGACTCTGTGCTAGCTCAGTATTCCCCATCCAAAATATTTTCTAAAGGAATTACGGTTCTTCCTTCATTTTGTGTATGTTGTTGCTCTGTCAGATGAGTTGTCTTTAGTCCAAGACTGTAGCCACAGATTCCATGTCTTCCTCCCATATGTGGCATGCAGTGATTTTATCTGAGTTTGTTGTAATAAAAGTCCACAGAAGGCCTCCAGGCTTGGTCTATTAATCTCTGAAAAATCCCAGAAGGATTGACTAAAAGGCATAGTTCAGAAATGGAAAAAAAAGCTGAATGAAAGCTGTGTTGCTCACCGAATGTCTTCATGAGCAAAATTTGCAAATGCTCATTTGTCACATACTGTAGAGTTATTAAATTGTCCATTTGTTCAGATTTTTGTCAGTGTGAGACATAGGCTAGAAGTCAAGTTCAGCAGGCACTTGATCATCCTAAAGTAGATGCTGAATCGTATGGGACAGCCTGACAGTTCTACATAGCTAAAATGCTTAGCTTAAAGCATCTCCTAATTTTTTTTTTTGAGGTATCATAGAGCAAGTAGTGCTGCAAGGTAGCTGTGCTGCATTTCTTTGTATTCTTGCTCTTCCTCTGTCTCTAGCTGGTCACATATCACCAGTGGTGGGTGCCCAGTACCTAAGTCCCCCTGTGATAGGAAATGGGACACTGGGACACATCCAAAAGATTTGCGTTTCTGAGTGAGGAACCTGTTTACCTTCATGGAGAAAATGTTTGCTGCTGCTTGGAATTGTCCCTCCGGATACAAAGGGAGAGAATCCTCTTCTCTTAGCATTTTTTCTTCTTAAGTGCAAGATTTTAGAAGTGCTATGTTTAGGAAGCTGCCTTCCTAAGCTACGTTTGAGAAGAGGCCCTGCAGTGGCCTCTTCCTTAGGTGTGTAACAAAAATCACCCCTGCCTCTCAAAATGCTCCATCACAAGTAAATTTATCCTGTGTGTCAATTTTAGGAAAGCCTACTTTTTATTTCTGACTTGAAAAATACAAAGTGTTTTGCACTGTTAGAGGAGTCTTCCACTTGAGGGTTTGCAGTTGACAAGACTTTCTAAAGCAGATAGTCAAACCCATTTTACAAAGGCTAAACTGAAGCACAGGAAAATTCACATGTTAACATGGAAGAAATATCCACATGGAGCCAAGGCATCCGGACTCCCAATCCTTTACTTGTACCTGGATTGTATCAACTATAGTCTGGTGTCAAGCTATGTTACATATATGCAGATACTGTATTAATAGTATCATGCTTTTGTTGAATTAATGTATAAAATGCTGACAGTTAAATAGATAAAGAACATGCTTAGATGATTTATATTTATGATCTTTTATATCCAGCATCAAAAAGCTCCCCAGTGCAAGTACGTACTATTTTGGAACTTGCTTATACGTGTAAGGAATTTCAGCAGTTTGATGTAACACAAGAAAATGAACAGACTTTTGTAAGTAAAAGAAGGGGAGAAAAAAAAGAGAATCAACTCCTGGCTGGATCTTTTTGGGCCCCTTATTTAGCATTTTGGTGCTAAATAAAGTTCAGATAGTTCAAATATCCTAGCATAGAGAATCTGCATTCAGAAATCATCAGCACAGTAAAGTTATGTTGCCAGTAATAACCTTCCTGTTTTCTTTTTCTTTTTTTTTTACCTTTTTTTTTTTTTAAGTCAAACTAAGAAAAAATCACAGTCAGCATGTGCCTCATTTGTTAAATGTCACTCCTAAATATGTGAATGTTTTGGATGCACTTCAGGCATTAAAATTGACAGGTAGCTTTGACTTTCATCTGTCTTTTACAATTTCACACCTTTTGCTTTCACTGAATATTCCTTTGCTGATACATTCATAATTACCCAGCAAAAGCTACCAGAGCAACAACAGAGTATGGTGACCAGGAAATGACATAAAGCAAGATGACAATCAGTGCAATTTTGGCCATCTTCCACTCATTTTTCATCCTCTGATACTGCTTCTGGAACTCTTTATTTCCATGTTTGCATCCAAATGTCTGAATAGACCTAGAGGAAATAAACATACAACAGCAAAAAAAGGAGGTAGGGAATTGAGCAAATTGGGGCAACAATTACTCTTATGCTAGTTTATGCTAGAAATCATGCACTTTTAATGTGTTGATGTATGTATGTGACAGGTCCTTCACCATTCAATGCACTTTTGTTGCACTAATCAATGGCAAAATTCACATGTGCTTCAGTGAAGAAAATAGTCCTGTACCAGAAGAATTTCCACATAAATCAGGTATTCAAGCCAATTGAACAACGCTATATTAAATATAGTTAGAGCAGTCTTTGCTTCCCTAGGTCCGATTTTGGTACCTTACTCTTACTCTGTACTTCTGAGCTATGTGACTACATATGCTGATATTTACAGGACAGATATCTACAGATTACAAATGTAGTGGCAGACATTGGCCTTTATTTTTACAACAACAGTTTTTGTTTCAGAGGCCTGTGATTAAATGTTTTACCTCTTTTTCACCCTTTATCAAACATGGAATTTGTAGTTTAATTCCATCTATTTTTCTGTGGAATAGTTGTTGATACACTGTTTTTAGGTGTCTCTGATGTCCCTTTAGTATTTCTTTTGGTTGGTTAATTTCTGTAGTCCTTTCTCATGCTTCAGATTTCTCTTGCTGCTACTCATATCCTTTTCTGCATCATTAGACAATATACTGAACAGCTCTGCCTTAAATTCAGGAATGGCCCTTCTAAGGATCGTACTTCTTACCATGTTGACTATTGACAGAATTCTTGTTTGGTTTCCTGTCTCAGTCATGCATACAAATTAAAAGTTAAAAACTTCCCAATTTTCTTCTGTTAGTTTTAAGAAATTAAGCAAATTTACTAAAGCTAGTTTTAAGAAAATAAGCAGTCATTTAAACAGAAGGATAAAAACTTAAGACTGTTGGCTACTTACTTGTTGGCCTTCTTGATAGCCTCAAATATAAAGACATAGCTGTATATGATAGCAATCAAAGGAATGAAAAAGACAAAGCAGAAAAGCAGCATCGTGTAGGTGCGGACTGATGGTGTGAAAGTCATGTAGTCCCAGGAACAGGAAGTCAGCAGACCCTCAGGAACATATGCACCTAGAAAGACAGGAGAAGGCATAAGCCATGAAGTGATTCTTATTCTGAGTGCAGGAGTTAGAAAAGGTACTCAGAATAACATGGGGTTTAGTCCTATTCTCTTAGAGGGAAAAAGAGGTTAAAAGGATACACAATTCTTCATTTAAAGCACCTCTTTTTATTCTCTTTTACTCTGTTGCCCTATTGTATTTATGTTTAGCAGTCTAAGATTTCAGATTGGAAAACTGAATAATTTTGTTTCAGTTCTTGAATATTGGTTAAAGTTCAACATAATCAAAGGGCATCTCTTCAGATACTTCAGTGGGTCTTGGGTGAGGCCTGTATTGTTTTTAAAAATCTCCATTTCCTGTCAAATTGCAGCCTTCCCAAGGAGTGAAATGAAACTGATTGCTATAGCTACCACTTTTTTAAGCTTGTGCAGATAAGAGAAATTTACTGTGCAAAGGAGAGAGATTTATTGTGTGGATCAAATTAATTTTGTCATGAAGTAAAGCTGAGTACAAGTAAAAAAAAAATCATACATACATAATATTCTGCCTGAAATAAAATATAATCTCCTTAATGGAACTGTGTCAAGCTGTTAAGTAAAGAAATTGTCAACAGCAATGTCTTTTTACCTTTGTATTTTAATTTTCACTGTTTACAGTGATATTTTCTGTTGAACTCTTAAAAATATTGCACCAGATGTGCTTAGATGCATCTAATTACCGTATGAGAGTTAGTACTGTGGGTACTATTAGAATATAATTACAAGATAACAACACCCTTCAAGCAATTATTCCACCTTCTCCAATTAAGAATCTAGAATCTAAGACTATATTGTCATTTTGTTGTTCTAACAGCTCCTCGTTCAACTAAAGGCTGCTTCTCCCAGTATTGCAGTTTGCCTCCTTAAACGTGCTTCATGTTTATGGGGGACCAGAATGACAATAACAAGACAATAACAAAACTCTGCTGAAATTCTGCTCAGTAACTGAGTTGGTTGCAGCATGCTTTGGGAAAATCAAACATTGCTATGTTCTCACCTCAGCTGAGCTGACACATTCTCTTCTGGAAGTAGGGAGCAAAATAATGGGCTGGGGTTTTGAATGATGAATTCATTCTAAATTGCTGACTGAAACTGGTGACTCATAGGAAACAAATTAATGGTAGTGAGGCAGATTCAAATGAGGAAGAATAACAGAAACTCTCTTTGTTACAAGTTGCAAGGATCAAGATGCTGTATGCGTGTTCCAATTTGCAGGCGTAAAATTCACATTTACAAAAGCAAATTAATTAGTTATTACTAAATGCCATCCTTACTGGAAGCCTTAGTGAAGACACCAATGGCTGAATGGAGAATATGACCAACACCTAGTGCAATTTGCTTATCTAGAACACAGTCAAGATGTACCTGCACAAAATACTCAGTCTGTATTCCTCTTTTATGTGAATAAAGAAATTTAGATTGACACTACTATCTTACACATCACCTTTGGAGAGGAAAAAAGTCATCAGAAAAAACACAAATATATTTGTTTCACTTTTATATTGTTGAATTTGGTTCAACGGAAATAGGTATGGGATAATAGGCAGGTGCATCCTTAATAAATTTTAGCCTTGATTTTATCTACTGTTCTTTATTCAGTAAGTAATGAGCTTAAGGAAAAGTACCATTGTCATATAATATGCTGTAATACACATTGGATTTTTTTTTTCTTTTGATTAGAGATCTTCAGTTTCAATATGTATTTTATAAGTTTTCTTCAAATTGATTTATTCAAGCCTAACATGCAAGCCATTAATTCAAACCTCTTCTATACCTGTAACCAGTCTTTAATCCAATGCTATGAGGGAAAAAAACTTTTATTCCATTTCACTTACTCCATCCAAAGAAGGGTGGGAGGCTCCAAGCCAAAGAGTACAGCCAGACTCCTACCAGGATTATTAGGGCCTTCTTCTTAGATGTCACTCCAACAGAAGCCAGAGGTTTTGTGATGACAAAATATCTGTCCAAGGCAATCACCATCAAAGTGATCATAGATGTAATGCCAAAAAGAGCTCCGCAGAAGGCATACAGCTCACAGCCTTTTAATGAAGATGACAGAAGTAGCAGTGAAATTAATCTACCCATGCTAATTAATTTCTGGGAGAGTTCAAGTCTGTGTTTCTTGTGAACTAATGTCTTCTGGAATTTGTAAAGCAATGGAACTTCAGTATTCCTGCAGTTGTAATGCTATTTCAAAGCTGCTGTCTGTCTTGCTAATTACATTAACTATGGAGATAAACTTCAAAGATTTTGTTTGCTTGAATTGCTGGAGACAGTGATACTTAGCATATTTTCACTCATTGATTTCTGATGTTTCTAGTGGGATCATTTCAGCAGTCCGTTAATATCTTGTTTAACTCCAGTTTACTGCAGCTCCCGTAGAAACAGCTGTTTTGCTGTTATAGCTATTTTAATATCATGGAACCATTTATATCTCAAGGTCAGCATAACTGGAGTAAATATGCAGACTATGAATATATTAATGAGTCATTTTAATTATTCAAACAACCTAATGATTAGAAGCAGGGTTTGGTTTGGTTTTTTATTTTAACATGTATGCAACTGAACACTTCATGGAACTAAAAAAGATGTGCTTCTGGTAATCAGAGATCAAAATAGCAACATTACTTCTCTGACCTTCCTCTCTGTCAATACCTGTTCAAGAGGCAAAGACTAGTCTTTCTCTTACTACAGTTATAGAGGAAGAATGAAAGCACCTTCATTCCACATTTTCTTACTGCACAGGAAATGTTCAGTTAATATTTCTGTTGTGAAAACTCACTTTTGCCAGGCTTTCTTGCCTCACTTTGCCAGGTGTGAGTCCCAGAGCAAATTATTTAAGAGAGCTATTAAGCTGGTGTGTTGGGGGGTGGTGCTTCTCTGTCATAGGACTCTGCCAGTAACTAAGTTATGAGGTGGTTGGGGAAGAATGCTGGCAAGACGACTAGTCCTGTGCCTCAGGTTGCCAATGTTGCCGTTGTATCTCATATGCGTAATTTTCCTCTCCGTAGTGGGAATGTATTTATTGCACACAGACAAAAATGTTCAAAGAAACATTTGTGTCAACTTTGAAACAATGTTGAGAAATGTTCTCAACATTGCAAGTGTACCTGAGGATAAGGAATAGTAAATTAACTGCCACTATGGTAAGAACATACTTAGTGATTTCTTAGAAAGAATATATACAAACCTTTCTCACCAAAAATCCAGCGTTTGTGGAGGCTGTTGGTGAAAAAAACTGGAGACTGTGTAATGGACATCAGGAAGTCACTAATAGCTAGATTGATGATGAATATGTTGGCTGGAGTCTGAAGGCTCCTACTCCTACAAAGATGAGAAGGAATGTTGCTAAACACTGCTGCGCTGTTAATTATGTTGTTACTCTTTCCTGTGAGCCTTGGCAGCTTCACAAATACCAAGGCACACTACATAGCAAGCTAGAGCAGACTGCTTCTCATTTCCTTCACAAGAGAACATGAACAAGGCTCAGTTTTACACATTTATACTCCTGTGCACTTTAGAGGATTGTTTTGATAACCAGCTCAGTGATGGGGATAAATCATATTGTTCTTTAAATATTATGACCCAGTGCACTGCATGTCCATGATTAACAGGAAATTAAAGTTGATGTACTCTATGGATTTGCTGGATCTGGGTCATGTTAAGCAGGGGGAGGGGAGCGCATTTTCCACTGCTGATAAGATCAACAGTGACTTCCAAACACAGGGATTAAGCAAACTCACTATGTACCACATCAAGCATTTTGTTTTACATCAATTCTTCTCTATGACACTCATTTCACTGGCCTAGACTGACTCATTTCACTGACTTTAAAGAGAGCAATAGCCAGCCTTCAGTGTATCCTGCCTGTATATGTCATTCATAGTATTATAGTACAGTGTTTTAAAGGGTACACATAAAAGCTCAACTGAGAGCTCCTCAGTTTGGGGCTCAGTGTAACTTTTTAGGTCCTTTCTCAAATTTTCACTCTTAGACACAATTGAAAATTACCAGAATAAATGATGGGTTCTTTGCACCGATCCAGAATCGATCATTACGACTACTGTCCCCTATCTGTCAATTTAGGAGCAGGGAGATATTATTAGTAGATGCTTATGGGCCGCTTGTATTTGTTCAGTAGTCTGCAAAGTTACTGAACATATTTCTGTTTCAGGCAGCTGGCTGTCTTACAGTTTGCCATTACTTGAGAATGCTTTGTAGGCATCTGATGTGTTCTCTGAACTTCTGATGTACATGTTACTTCGCAATCAGTATCTCTTTCTGTCTTCATAATATCTTCAAATGAAGACAAGCTGTGTCCTCCAGTGGAACTGCAACTGCCATGACTGGATTTCCTGTAAGGGACCGGCCAAACAGCTAAACTAGCTCATGTACTTCATCCTCACGTATCTGGTCTGCATGCCAACACCTTTTCTGGTCTTAAGGCCATGTCATTCACACTTAAGTGTTGGTATCTACTCTGAATGCACATACTGAAACCTACCGTTTAATGCATCACATAAATATAGGCTCGAGACCCAGACTACTTTCATCCACACTCCAGTGATTTAAGTTAACACAGCCAAATTATCATATAATTGCTATTATTTTGGTTTATTACAGTAGTGCCTAAAGACCAATCATGAAGTAGAAGCTCACTGGCCTGGACATCATGCCAATGCTCTGCCCCAGTATGACAAAACAGAAACAGGATGAGTGAACAGGAACAGTGAAAATATCACATTGTTGTCAGAGATCCAATTTCCTTCAGATATAAAAGTTGGAATGTGGCTTTCGTTGAAAGCAAATAAGCCAAGTGTTAGAAAATGTGAAAACAAGAGACATGGCCAGTAACGAACAGAGGGGGAAAAGAAACTGAGTAGTAAGCAGCAGGAGGAAGGAAACATCTAAAATAGAGAAGGTATGTGGGAGAGACAGGTGCAAAACATCCCATCGGTCCAGTGCAGACACAGTTCAGCCAGTAAAAAAAAATTCACTGGAAGGTTTCTGCTTTGGCTGCTTTTCTATAACTTGGCATATCTGGGTGATTCTTTGCAATTTTGCTAACAATTTTGCTATGGCTCTGGTTAATGAGAAGAAGTCAGAGGGAAATGGCAGGTTGCCACTTTTTTTCCTACAGCAGTGTGTCTTGGTGCATTTTACTATGTCTGCATAGTAGTCTGATAGTACGCCTGTGCTACTTTTGCAGCGCACAGTCAAGGTACTGTTAAAGTTCATAAATTTGAGTATTTAAAAAAAATCCAAAAGAAAGATACCTGCAGAAAGCATAGATGACCAGGAAATTACCCAGTGTTCCTGTGATCCCCACTATAAGAATGACTATTCCAATTGTATAATGGGCATGGTCTGGGACATCCACTGTAGGAAAGGCACCAGGAACATCTTGCACTGTCATCTTCTGTGGAGTGAACAAGAGGTCATAGGTATATTGTCAGACTTTACTGAATAAGCTGGCATGTGCTTCTCTAGAAGAGGTAATGGTCAAGAATGCAAAAAGACAGCAAGCAAAAAAAGTCAGAAGCAGCTAACTGCCTTAAATTACACTTACTGTTGATCATCTTCAGGGGATAAATATGCCATCAGCAGTGCAAAGGTCAAAGGGCAGTTTATATGTTTGTTGTTGATTTAGAATTTTGGTGAAGAAAAGCAATCTATTCTCTCCCAAAAGAAAGATGAGGATATAGAAGAGAAAGAGAGAGACAGGAAGGGACCCTTTTTATTGCATCTTGCATCAAGTAATGCAGTACTTAACAGCAAGTAAGTTTTCTGTAGTTTTCATTTCAGGAAAGTTTCTGTACCTATGAAGTATGACTGGCTAGACTTCTCTAACTAAGTAGAAATGATCTTCTATGGATAAACATGCATTTATTCCGTTAGTAGTATGGCTATTTCATTTCTCCCACTGAATAATACTGAATTGCTAGCTGCCCTCAAGACTTAGTTACCAAAAGCCTGGCAGCATTGAACAAGAGTCTTTTGGAAACTAAATTAAGGATCAGAAAAACTAAACCACAAATACTTTATTCCTTATGCCTGGTTTCCATACCAGTTCTCTTTTCGCTTTGCACTGAATGAAGGTGTTTTGCTCTCTCTGAAGTATGTGATAAAGCACTGGATGAAAGCATTTGTGTCTTAATCAACTAATAACTCATAGCAAAATTCAGTAGCCAAGTCTGAAGACTGCAGCATTTTAAATAATAATTTAAAAACATTTTTTAACTAAGTATCAGGAGCCACAAACACATTTTAGGCCAAGTGAGCCCAGATTAGCAATGAAGCAAACAATAAGGCTGTACCCAGGAAGCAGGATGACTGGAGAGAAATTGAAGAGGAGAGAAGAACAGCTGTCCAAACCATCACTGTTCTGTTGCCTTTTGATACAAGGTCAGGCAAGGAGACTTAAACACTCACCTCTGTGCAACTGCCACTGTCCTAAACGTGTCTTGGCATCAGCTCCAACCAGCTAATGTAGTCATGAAAAATACCAAGCCCCATCTTCATTCATCTGCATGGACAGATCCTGTCTCCATAGCCAGGCTTTTCTCATCAAGGGTGGCACTCACTCTGGAATGGCATGCCATGAACCGCAGCCGTGGCATTCCTCAGCTACTGAGCTGCAAGAATCACACCAGGGTTGAGAAAAGCCCAGGAAATATTTTGAATTGTTTTTAGCCTGCCTACTGTGAATACTGTCAAGCCACCTGTGGCCTAGGATCCAGGACAAGGGAATTGCCTGTACCAAGATCTGTGCCTGTACCATCGCTTAAATAATGCGATGAGGCTAGATATGTTCTTTCCAATCATACGTACTGGCAGGTGGTGGTACAGCTGTCATATGCAGTCATTCCTTCAGAGGAAAGGAGGAAAGTGCATAGAGGTAGATGTGAAGTTCTCCCTTTTATGCAACAGTTGTGTTAGTAGTTGGCATTCACCATTAGAGTGCAACTCAGAAATGTCTTCGACAACACCCCAGTTATCAAAGGAAATGGGTATTTTCAGACAATAGAGGCAGACATTACTTCTGAATACATCTGTGAGATTGGGCTGAAGTTATTAGAGACTGTGTATTTAAAAACAATGTGCCAGTAGCAAGAGGTGAAGCCCAGGAGTGTCTGGAATTCTGGAAGAGATTGTCCTTCCTGTGTGCTGAAGATCTGCCCACAGCAATCCTCAACAAGTAGGGCATGCTCCCTGGGTTTCTACATTAGCAGCAATGAAATGCTGGACAAATACTCTGATCTTAGAGAGAGAAAATGTAGCTCTGGCTGTTATTATAATTGGAGCAAAATGTTAAGGTTGATACACTAACTGAATGACAGTATCATGACATTTATTGTTCAGGTTCCTGCAGCAAAGTGTAAGTTGGCGTCACATCATCAACATCAGTGGGCATCTTGCCTAGGCAGAAATTGCCGTGCTTAACACACTGCCAGTAAAATAACAAAAAAATCCCTTACTAATAGCAAGTGGGGAGGGAGATAAAACTGTTTTAAATAAAGGAGCTCGGGTGTTCTTTGTTTTTGGTGTTTTTTTTTTTTTCTCCTTAGCCTTGTGGCTAGAACATTTTTTAACTGCTGTTCTACAGGGAGTTAATGATGATTATTAATGGAATGGAGATTTCTGATGTTTTTCCCTGTAGCTATCCATTTAATCAGAACTGGATCAAGGTAACAGAAATGAAGCAACTAAAGGAGCTTGTTTTGGCTACAAAGAACAGATTAAAATGGCTTTAATTTGAATTAAATTTGTGGAGGACTAAGGACAAGGAAAAAATTAAAAAATATAAATACACAGAGAAATCACAAGAGAGGAAAGGTTATTTAAGGGACAGTAGAAGACTTTAAAATGACTTATTCAGGAATGAAACAAGTTCAGAGTCAATAAAAATGTCAAGTGTGAAAAAAATAAAGGAATATATTTATATTGGAGCAGTGATAAGACATAAATAATACTAAATATATGGGCAAAGAAAAGGTCTGTGGCAAAGAGGAATAAATTCACATTTTAGTGTGGACTTCCTGTAGGCCTGGGGTTTTTACCACAGGGTCCAACTCTGGTTGTTCTCTAAGAGGAAAAAGTCAATCATTAAAAAAAGTAATTTCACTGGTTTTATTGGAAATACAGATCTGATTCAAAGCTTCTTTAAGTCAAAGAAAGGTACTAGTTGACCGACAAGGCATTAGATCAGGCCTAAGCACTTCAAATTCATCACTAAGTTGCATACATACAGCTTCCTTACTGGAAGATGAAAACACGTATCAAGTTCAGGTCTAGATCTTTTAAGGGAATTGTACGTCAAGGAACAATCAGGTCAGCAGGATAATCAAGAAATAAAGATAATTCCCAAAGCTTTTCTCTATTCAGTTTCTCCAGCAGATTAGCCTTGTTTAGTCTCTGTCTTCTGTTGTCACCCCATGGTATGAGTACTTGGTTGGCAGGGGAGAATAAAAATCCCACTGTTGCAATCCCCACTGTAGCAATTGTCCTTTGAGAATACGCTGAACAACCATTTCAATTGCATTGATAATACATAGCATTGTTGCCTTGCATGTTTTTCTGTTCAGCCTTCTTTCTATATAAACACCTCGTAATGAAGATAAGAAAAATGAACGGGCAACCCAGCACTTCATTATTTCTCTTCCAAGTGATATAACAACAGTTTATTTAATGTAACATGGTTCAAAACACCACCAAATGCACAAAGAAACTGAAATGGAAGCTAAGAGGTTGGACATTTTCCAGTGGATGGACAATGGACTACAGCTTTCCTGAGTCAACAAATAAAAGATGCTTGTACTTGAAGCTCTGGACCACTGGGTGCCAGTATACCCACAGGCCTACTGTGCTGTGGGTGGCTTAGATCGGTATTAATTCTGTAGGAAACAGTTAATTGGGAAGCACCAAACTCCTGACAGTCAGTCAGTATAAATATTGCACATTTCTCAAGCAAGCAAACAAAATAGTCATGGAAGCTGTGGAGGACATCAAGGTAGTAACCATAACGTAACAAAATTTCTTCACAGTAAGTACTGAGGGTCAGTTTGGGAACATATCTTCTAGCCAAGGATGGCATTTTAGTCAACCTTAAAAGCAGGTTTTACAGTATTGTTTGGGTGTATATGAAAACTGGCCTTTTGCTAGAACTGTAAAAGAATTTGGTTTTAATCTCTGATAGGTGTGTCATTATTTATTATTTATTTACACTATAGTTTTGCAGAATCAGATGGATAATTTTGGTGTGGTGAGGAACTTGGGAAGTGCCACACTGATTCAGACCAGCATTCCTGACAAAACACTAGCCTGCCTTTAGCCATGACTGGGTGTTTCACAGAGCTGCGAAACATGCATAATGAACAGTGATGTGGGAATTTCATTTTCAGTATAGAGTCTTAGCAGTTGGTTTGTACCCTAAAACAGGGTTATTATCCCTTTGAAAGGATAATCTTAGTGGAGGATAGAAAAGGTGTAATCCTTTTCTAAATCCTACTCTGTCATTTGCCTCAATAGAGTCAGTGGCAAGAAGTTACGAAGTTATGAAGTTGCTCTATGTTAGTGTATTTCCTTCCAGCAGGTTTAAGTGCATCCTTGTGGAAACACTGGAATAGAGGGAAACAGCTAGGTTTAATGCAGTCTGCCTTCTTAAAATGCTCATTGTTCTCCCTAAAGGAATGCTTGTCTACTGCCTACAACAAAACATCTAACCGTGTTTTCAGTTATCATTCAGTAAACTTGACTGAGACTTACAAACTTGAGACACTTTTTGGGAGTTTAGAGAAAAGGAAATGTTTGATAGATAAATATGTCTAAATCCTTGCTGTTCTGGCCTTGTCCGTGGAGGCTGCAGCACAACATGCAGCCTCGTTATTCTATATTTATGGCCTGCTGCCACAGCTGGTTACAAGGGAGGCAGAGTTCTTCCTGGAGGGCCAATCTGAGGAGCCAGCCTGCTTCTTCGGGAAGAGAGCAGCACACAGTCCCTTCTGCTAAGGCTTGGTGCAAGCAGAGAAGGGGTAAAAATGAATCAGTCACAGAGAACATCAGTGTAGGGCAGAACTTGTATTTCACCATGAATTTTGTCAAGACCCTGCAAGACACTGGTCTGAAGAGAGTTAAAAGGATAAAGGAATTCCTTTGCAGTCCAGGACAAAACTACAATTCCTAAGTGATTTGCCCAGGTTAGAAGTAAGTCCAGATCAGATATAAAACCCAGGAATATTTGATGCCTGCATCTATTTTGTCTTGGGAATCTGTTTATTGTACACATTTTCCTAAAGAGAAGGTTTTCTAAATAGTTATTTCATAATTGATTAAAAAAACCCCACAACCAACCAAACCAGCTCACCTCTGAATAACTTCTAGTAGAAGACATACCATTTTTGAAAGTCCAACCCTCCCCCGACACCGCCTATGGCATGAGAAAAATATTTGTGTATAAGTGAAAAAAGGACAACATGCAAAGAACACAGTTCAACTATTATTGGGGAAAAAAACCTGTTCTTTTTCAGAATAAGAAAAAAATCATATCACCTAATTACTGTTCACTTGGAGACGTTGATTACTGAAGCCCTACTAAAGCTAACAGTGATGATGGTAGCAGCAAGGCCATGCATGTAAATACTTGTACTGAATATAAATCATATTTGATATAGCCCACTCCTCACATTCTCCTAATGGCAAGAGCATAAAGCAACGTTTAGTTTCTACTTACAGGGAAAGAAGAAATCCTCATAAGGCCATTTGGGGATTTGAACAGTCCCACGTTGACTTTGGCAACCTATCAGGTTTCTTTGTTCTTAATTTTCCTACAAACACAGGTAATGAAGCCGCTTATTTACACAGTATGACTTACACAACAATGGTAGTTTTAGGCCTTTTACATTACAACAAATCATATAGTTTAGAAAAATTATGAGAACAGAAATACTGTAATTTCCTAGGGTTTCTAGGTGCAGTGTTTGTACTGCCTACCTACAAGAGGCCTCAAAAAACTGATAGCCCTTATTTTTCTTCACAGTTCCTTGCTCTGATTTCTGAGGTTGCCTCTGTAGGCACTTGCTCTGTGATGACAGGCAGCACAAAGAGGAGTGTAATCCCACCTCAATTATGGTTTCAGCAGGGTGACACAAACTGCTAAGCCCTCTTTCCAGTAGGCAGCAGGGCTTTCCATAGATGATGTTTGTCCTGTTGAGCAATTTGGATAGCAGATTTGTATCCTGTCTTCCGGATTTAATCTCAACCACAAGCAGCACATATTGCTTTCAGTCCTGAAACGCTCTTAAACCAATCTTTGTGTCAAATTAAAATGCAAAAGTTTGAAAATACAGTCACTTGACCTAGGAAGAGGAAATGGACAGCTAATTACCTCTTTCAGCAAAATAAGGAAAAAATCCATTTTTAATTTTCCGATGTAAATCACTCTGTCCCCAGCATCCTTTTCCATTTTGCCACGTGCTCTCCAGTTCCTCTTCTCCCTTCCTGCTGTGTTCTGCTATCCTCTTTCATGTGTTATCCATCTAATTTAGTTTGTAAGCGCCTTGGCTCAGGACACTTCTCTGTTTATTTTCACATCCAGGTTTTATTAAAAAAAAAAAAAACAAAACAGACTGCATTTTTACTGTGCAAATAATAAAATATTTACTGGTCCTTCATTATAAATTAGGATCAAACTGAAACACCCAATCCAACATCCTATATGCATAAAAACTTTTGGAGTGTTTGAAACTTGCACACAATTTTTAAGTGTCCACTGTGTTATGTGGGCCATGCCAAAATACCTGATGTGACCACAACAAGATTTTAAGTTGAATTTCAGATTTTAAAAATGTTAAAAATTAGCTTGGATCATTTTTTTATTCTTTACTTTTAAACAGACTTTCGTATAAGCAGCAGGCGAACAAAACTTTGTAGTCCTAATAGCATACTGAGATACACAACGAGGAAGAGGACTTCTGACCTCCTTTGGTTTGGGCTTGTGGGGTGGGATGGAGAATATTTTTAGTATGCCCAAATAAATTCCATCCTGAAGTGTCATCACAACAGATTCTCACCTTCACACTTCTAAGGAAATTTTCTTTCTGTTTAGTATTTAACAACTGAGAAAGAGCTTTGATAGAACTTACCTGGGAAAACCTTCTGAACAGCTCTCTTGGGTAACTGCAAATAACAACTCTAACATTTACATAAGCATTCCGCTGCACTTACAGACTCTTACAGAAATGACGGGGATTTCCGTCTTGAATAATAACACAAGAGAGCATTGTATTTGAACTGCTAAACAGCTGTTTAATGCACAAGAACATATTGTTTTGATAGTTTGCAACATATTTGGTGTACTTTGCCATTAGACATTCCTCCCTGTCTTCTGCCCATGTGACTGCTTAAAAACACCGCTTCTACAGTCCTTTCTGCAGTAAATAAATAGTTAAAGGAATAAAAAGAAGATTTTAAAGTTTTCATTATGTTGTTCATTATTGCATTACAGCACTAAATGTGTATGTGCACCTTAAATGGCTATTTACAGTTCTATAAACGCCAGCTTTGCCAGCAGAACTACTTGTTACAGCTTTTAGTGACAGAAAACACTTACTGTTGGGGCTCTAAGAGGTAGGTCCATCAGCGTGTAGGCATTGGCTTCCGAGTCATTCCAGGCATTGAAGGACTCCACAATTTTGGTGCCGTTGGGATCCTCAGAGGGACAAGATATCCCCCTTTGAATGGGCTGATTATTCAGGTGAACAAAATCTAAGCAAAAACAAAGAAAGAAAATCTCTCATCTGAATTTAAGCCAGCCAATTTACCTTTTTGTGTGTGTGTAAAGCAGATTGTCAGGTTCTCTGGAATAACATGAGATCCAGTGCAGAGTTTCTCACTAGAGCTTCAGATTGCTTCACTCCAGCTTAGCAAAGGGCAGCAGCAGTGGCTTCCATTTAAATACAGGAGACGGCAGGGTCCGCACATGCCCAGTTTGAAGCTTGTTCCATCCAGACTCCAGCTTCACTTTAATGACAGTATAAAACTGATGCTCACTTAAAAGTGCTGTTCTCTTTTTTGCCTTTGATAGATTTATGTCTGAATTTTAATGCTATATTCACATTATCCCTGTATGAAGACAAAGAAGTTAAAAGGTTGAGTTCACTATCTGCCTTAAATATTAGACCTTACTGTTCATTTTCACTGTATTGGTGAATTAGTTTTTTGTAGTCTTCCTTTAAAGAAGATGTATGTGTACAGTTCTGCTGAAATTGTCTGAACTCAAATAGATTCTGATATTTAACAATGTGCTTGTGTGCACTTCCGTCTTGTAGAATTTAGGTCATGGTTATTTGTTGGTCCACTTCTAAAAATAAACGAAAACCAGGGATAAAACTCACTGACATCATCCTTTTCTGCTCTTCAGTTAAAAAAAAAAAAAAGCACACAAATACAGGCAGAGAACAGCAAATAACCACTTGTTTCAAGAGTCGTCTGCTTTCTTTTTCACTTGTGTTTAGTTAGGGTGTATATGAGCAGATTCTTATTCACACAAATCTTCCTTTACATTGCACTGTGCAAAGAGATATGAATTGCTGTATTCCCAGTTGAAGGCTGTTTTTGGCTGTGGTAAAGTGAAGTTTAATTGCAATAGAGGATTAGGCACAGAGTGTGAAAAAGCTGATCTAGCAGATACTGCAGCCTGAATATTACAGAGTTTAGGCCTTCCACCCACCCAAAATTACCCTAATGCAAGCTATTAGCTTCATTGCAGTTGGTAATAAAAATAGATGGTGTGAACTGTTTCTGAAAAGCCTTTGTGAGAAGGCTGTGATAGTAACGGTGGGAACTGTATTCCCTCAGCTCAGTGCGGATTCCCCTTCTCACGTACCTTTCCTTAAATGAGCACTTGCAGTACGTAACCTTAAATTGAGGGAAAAGGGATCGCATTTCTTTGCATGAACAGCAGCTGTGCCTCTATATCAAAGGCACTCACCTATAGTGCTGCAGATTCCCTTTCCTTGATAGTCATTTAAGAAAGGTAATGTTTACCTTGTGTCACCAGGCCACTGAACATTAACCAGGGGAGACACTTCCTAGACTCTACAGGCTCTCAAACTTTGAGACCTTAAAAATAATTATTAGCAGACCTGTTGTGAAAGGCAGAGAGATTTCATTGAGTATCCCTGCCCTGCAGCGTTAGGTAGACACAACCAAGCCAGATTTAAACTAGCTGTGGCAGAAGTGAGCTCAGAGGTGGCTAATGACCTGACAAGTTTTAACTTTGTCAATGTCTGAGATTCTATGGTCATTTTCTAGGGTGTGCTCTTCCCCTCTTCTCTATGTTTGACATCAGACACATGAATATCAGGGCAATGGTGGATGTGGCATTAATGGTACAAACTTCAAAAGACATTCATGTGAACTCCAAATCCATCACTTTATGTTCTTGCATACACAGTGCTTGCAAGCAGCACGCTGTAGGTATGAGGCAACAAACAATGGTGTTGGACATTTTGAGGGACAGGACCTTTTTGGAACATAATTTTGCATTTTACTACTAAAAAGGCAGGAGGTGTCATTACAGAAAGCCACAATGTGAAACTGGCAGAAGTTCATGCTATCTTCAAGGGAGTAGAGCGGAAAGTACATTTTAATGATTGAAGTGGAGAGAAAGTAAGGAATGGGAGATCCTCCATTTGTGTGAACTTTATGTTCAAAGAAGTTGCGTACAGTTACATCCTGCTCTTATCAAACTGATAAGACATAAAGTTTGAGACATATAATCTTCAAGGACAGGCATAAAAACTAGATCAGAGGTGTTCTTTGGCTTGGTATTCTAATTTTCTTTGTTCAAGTCCTCTTAGTTTTCTGCTTTATGTCTTAGTTTTGCGCAACACCAACACTCAGTCTGTTTACATACAGCTTGTACATTAAGTTTTCCTTTTCCCTGGGTCACAGATTACATTTTTCTTCCTTCTTATTTCCTCTCATCTTAATAACAAATCAATGCACTGAAAATGTTTAATTTCCAGTTAGCCTGGAAGCATCCAATTCTTTGGCCTTTTTAGGGGAGCCCATAATATATTTGGAATCAAATCATGGAATAAATGTAGTCTTCTTTTAAGTAAATCAGACATTATAGAAACTATGTGTCTTCTTGCTTCATTAGATTTGGCGTTGTTGTACGTGCCTTTCCAGATAGATTAATTTGATTAGTTCAGCAGCTGCTGAGGGTATATTATGAAAGAATATGCAGTCTAAAGGAGAGAAAGACAGTTTCCCCAGTGAGAAGTGGATGCTAGTCCAGAGAGAGCTGTTGATTTGATATCCTTCCTTAGCCTCTGGGGCCTGCTTTTGTGAATTCTAAGCACTTGCAAACTAGGTGAAATTATTTCTGAAAATTGGACCCTAACACTAAGGTTCATGTCCAACGGAAATATTCTCATATGATTACAGTTGTCTCATCCTGTGTTATAGCCAATTGCTAGAGGCGATTCAGGTGACCTAATTTAAAGGCGATGCCTCAGCTTCCATGGAAGGAGAGGAGTCATGTCCTAGAACTGCACAAGGTGTGAAGTATGAGGCATCTCATTCTCTGTACCTAGGGCTTGGGAAGTCAGACAAAGACAGATAATAGCAAATCATTCACAAAACTTTTTTTCTCTCAGATTTGCTTCCGTTTTATATGCAGTATTAAACCAGAGAGAACAATTCCAAGTATTCTACTGAGCGATAATTGTTTTTCTTTATAGGTAAGGCTTAAAGTCATCAGAAGGCTAGACTTACGGATCTGGAGGGAAATTTGGCCTGTCTCTCCCTTGTTCATTCTCCACCAAAAGCTTACCTCTGTTGTATCCCTGGGAAGCTTAATGGAGAAAATGTATCAGCTCATGACCCCAGGTACTTTCTAAAGCTATCCTGCTCATCCTAAAGTTTTCAAACATTTCTGCCACAGTTTTGTGTGTGAAACGCCGGAAGCCCACCTGGCTTATGGCCCAGGTCTGAATTGCCCTCCAGTCACTTCTGGAAGAAAGAAAACCTGCCCAGAATTCATCTCTCTGAATTCTGTCACGTTGAGGTATGGTGAGAACATCCTTCCCAGTTTTAGAGTCCTGACTTTCACCTGCACCTCTTGCTACTGATAATTAACTTCTGTACATAGCTTTTTATAAACTACAGGCAGAAATAGCAGAAAGACCATGGACTCTGGGGCCCTTCCATGACACTGAGAAAATTGTCTAACAGGACAAGGGAAAGATAATGCATGGGTAAAGTTTAATTAAAGTCCAAATGAGCATGGGAGTTCTTTCACAACGAGTGAAAGGGAACAGTGTCCTCTTCTTTGGCTGGGAGCTCTGTGTGGCATTAGGTTTTAGCTCATCTGCAGGAATACAGAGTGGACTGAAAGAACAGGTAATCTGCTGCTTAGAAGATAAAGACTGCTGCTGGGAAATGCTAGTAGAGTTAGAAGACCAGAGGGTATGGTCAGCCAGGCATTAATGTCCCTGAGACATATTTACGAAACCTGTGCTTCCTTAAACTTTACAAAAGATCATCTAGGTTTCCAAGGCCAGCATGAGGAGAGAGGAATAGCCTACCCAGTAATGGGAAAAATAAACTCCCACTCTTCTTTGAGTGCAGATACAGTTCTGGTATTTGAGTTACCACAAATGAGGAATGCACAAAGCAAGGAAGTTGGGTGATTTTTTCCCCCTGTTATGATGGGGAGAATGATAGTGATAAACGCTGTAAAACATCTTGGGGATAACAACGCTACCCTCAAAATATGTTCTGCTTGCCTTCTAAACACACTAGTTCTTTCTGTAAGTGATGGGATAGAGGGAGGAATTATTGATTTTTCACTTGAAAGCCTATCCATTTTCAGTATCTGCCTTTCAAAAGGCTATACCACGCTATAAAATCTGAGTCCATAGCAGCCTTCCTTACACAGTCCCTCCTGTATAGAAGTTGTGAGCTCTGGGTACTCGGTGTGGTATTGCTTGTCAGTGGCTGTAACATCTGAAAACACGTTTCTCTCAGAAGCATTTTCAGAGGCCTACTTTTGTACTGCTACTTGCAACAAACTTATCTGCTTAGATATGCAGGTGAAAACTGGTTGCTCATTTTATACAGAAATCTGGTTTCAACCATCTGTGTTCTTTTTGCCTTTTAACAGCTAAGATCTGTCAGGTGGGAACTGTCCCACTTCCTAGCTGTTCCCAGACAGCGTACTGCAATTTTGGCACCCCAAATAACAAAGCAGGGAGAAAGTTGTGTAATATATATCTTCTTTGTGCTGTATTAATCATAGAAATTCAATTTAGTTCTTCATGCCTGGATTAACTTGGCAAGGGGACACGGAGGCAAGAACACCCTTTGTAAATAAAATTGTTAAACTGAGTACAAAGTTCTGTATGGCCTTTTGTGGGAGAACACTGTTGGGACTACCCAAAAATCAATAGACAAAATAGAAAACAGTAAATCAAATCAATGTGGTTTCTGCTCAGCTGTAGAAGTGAATAATTCACCTCATAGGTAGTTCTAATTTTATAGGGTAGCCAAGATCTACGGTGAACAGCAAAAGCACAAACCACTGGGTGCAACCAGCAAGCATGTAACACTGCGGAGCTGTTTAGCCCCACAGCAGGAGAGTGAGAATCCCAGGGCTGGACTGAGTACAGAAGGGCCGGACCAGAAAAGATGGTTTAGAAAAGTCCATTCAAACACAAGTTTTTTTCTAAGACTTACCAAAAAGAATTAAAAAAAGAAGGTCTTTTCCACTGAGATGAAAAGATTGTATCAGCGATCTCTTCAACAGTATGAATATAGCTCTGTAACATGGCATTAGACTGCCRCACTATGGCAAGACACAATCCAGCAGGTGCTCTGCCTTAGTTTCCCCAGTAGTATTTCCAGCTTACTGTAGTGGCTTATGGCTTCAAGGCCAGGTAGCTTGAAAAGGTCAACCCACCTCTGTCCCTCTTGTCCTTCCTCACAGAGTCTGAAGAAAAAGTAGTCACACAAAGAGCTCTCCAGACCAGCCAAGTTGGATTTGCAGTGCCTCCAAAAAAAAAAAAAGCTTGTTAGCTTGTTTTGTGGGCTGAGAGCTCTCAGATTCATCCTTCCCTGTCTCCTATGGCTTAACCTCTGTGCAAAGCCTACCCTTCTCCAGGGAACTCCGGTTAACCAAACTCTTCTCAAATAATTTCAGCTGGAAGCTTCCCTACTTCCAGTTCCCAAATAAGAGCTTTCACCTTTCCAGCCCTTCTCATATGTGTGAAATAAAGCTGATTGTGCTGGTGCAGTTTAGTGCCTACTGTAGGCAGGGACAAATCATATTTTAAAAACGATAGAAAAGTTGCTGTATCGTTGCAGAAAGAACAACCTCCCTATCTTTCAGGCAACAATTAGATACAAAACTTAAGGGAAACTTCCCTTGCTATTCTCTTGCCCATAATAAATCAGGTCTGTGCCACAGGCAACTCAGTCTGCAGTGGGCTGAAATGTGGGTTCAGCACATGGTGGTCTCCAAGCTGCCTTGTCGTCTTTGCTGGAAGCAGACATTATGAAAGATTTGCTTATGCAGACATACAACAGAATAGTGTGTTTCCAAGCTAGGGTAGGACTCAGATAAAAAAAGAACTATTGGTATAGAAGGGGTGAGAAATAAAATTGCAGAGAAATTCTATTTATCAAGCATTTTCCCCCAGTGAAGTACTGACTGCCATTAGAGGTGCACACAGTGGCCAGTGACAGACAGCAGTGCCAGGTTTGGGTCAGCATGAATAGAGAGTTTGTACTGCTTACAGGAAGAACAATTGGTACCATTTGTTTTTTGATTGTTTGTTTTTTAATCTCATCTGCTTATGTAGTAGTTACTTCTGAAACAGAAAGAACTCAGTGACTAGAGCCTATCATGGGGAGGGGCTGCATAAATATTTTGATAGGTAAGATAGAGGACAGTAATGGAGGCAGCCGGGTCTCTGATGAAAAGACTAAGGGAAGAGGAACAATAAGAAGCAATTTGTATCCACACACAGCAATCAAAATGAAAACCCTCGGGTTTGAGAAATAATAGTTCTTGATAACCAGAAGGTAAACAAAGTGTGGTCTCATTTGATAKTAAAGAGTTATCATCTTTCTCCTTAGATAATAGCACTATTGTCTTCAAACGATCCGCACAGAATACATATACTGCCCTGATGGTTATACAACTATTTTTCCTGGCACATACTGTCTTGTCTTACAACATCCTTGTGAAAGAAATCCTATCCTTTCTAGAAATACCATCAGTGATTCTATTAAAAAAAAAAAAATACATGATTGTCAATCCACTGGTGGGAGAAAATTACGTTACTGCACTAATAAGCAGACAGCTTTATCACTGACTGCAGCTTAAGTCTCAGCAGCTCACAGCTATTGCAGGTGCCCTGTGCTTTGCTGTTCTAGCCTGTGCTGTGCCCAGGGCTTTCAGGAATTTGGGCAGGATGAGGAGGGAGAAAGCCATCACTCACTAACATCACTGAATTTTCAAAATCTTGTATTTGAATAGTTTCTGAAAACAGACTGAAGAACGAGTGCAAATTAAAAATACCAGAGGATATTTTAGCTGGGTCTGTAAGAGATTTCAGTGACAAGTGTCCTGCCCAAGACAAAATGGCCAGCAGCAGCTGAAGCAGAAGCAGGATTTGGCTCAGATTACAACAGTGTTCAAGATTTGGGCCGGATTCTGTCACGACCGTTGAGAACAGAGACATTGTGAGGAGTTTCTCCCTGCTGCAACTTGAAACCTTTCACAAAACGTCCAAAATCAAACAGACCTAATGCTTAAGCTAGAAGAGAATCCACCACAGTTCTATAATCAGAGCTTCTCAATGTACAGAAGTGTAAAGCCATATGCCCATTTCTTTATAAACTCTTCTGCTAGGGCTATCATCCAGCCTGTCATCACTTTGGACTGATTTCCCAAGTGTTCACATGAGGCCTCTAAATGAACAGAGATTCTTCTTTGTTTAACTCTTCAGTGTGGCCTGTATTAATACCTACTCTGCTAAATGCCTCCTCTGGATCCTCACTGACTTCTGTTTCAGTTGCTATGACATCCTTTTTCTCTGACCTTAATTAATGGAATGTACAGGGCAATTATCGCAAGGCTGCAGACAGGATGCAAGCGTGCCAGTGCGGCTATGTCCAGCTCAGTCTGAGCCCTTTTCATCTTGATCCTGTCCTCTTACAGCCCATTGCTTTGACTGTTATTGCCATGCATCCCCTTCTTTGACTTCCCCTTTTCTATTAAATCTTATATATATTGCTAGTCTTCACTTCCAAGGGCCTTGATGGATTATCTATCTCCAGCTTACCCATCATCTTTCAGACATCATTGGCTTGCTAGCTCTCACATCCTGTCAGCCAGTGATCTCATTTCCATCATTCACTGAACACAGTTTCCAACATGCATGATTTGCTTGTCTTCATTCAGTTCCTCATGCTGGTGGCAGTGGCAACAAGAGACATTGACAATAGCTGGGCTGCAGGCACACAGAGCCTGCTGGCCGTATTGTCAGCTCTGACCTATGTTGTCTTATTGTTACCTGCTACTTTCCTGCCAGTATGCCTCCATTTCTTGTCTCCCTATACTTTGATAACATGCTCTTTGGAGCAGAGACTTTTTATTCTGTGTTGGTATAATGCTTTGACTTGCCTAACATTTCTAGGCATAACAGTAATGAAAACATTGTGGGCTTCTATTCTCTGGTAGTGTCATGAATTTCCTCATCAAATATACTCTGCTTAATTTTTTGGTGATGAATTGGTAAGTAGTTCAGTATGGTTACAATAAAAAGTCAGTTGAAGCTCAGGGCTTTGTTTTAATAAAAATGTGGACTTCTGTTTGAAGATTGTTTTCAGAGTTTAAAAAGCAAAACAGAAAGCCTTCTAAATAAACAAACATCTCAAAAGCAAACCTATATGAACTAAAGTGATAAAAAACACTGGCACTGATCTTCAGAAAGCCGAACTATTATTTCTCACTTTACTTTTATAATTCTGCCTGCTCCCTACAGAACTGGCATTCCTGTTCATGACTTGCAAATGATGCTGCAAATCATTAAAACATAGTTGGGTAGTAATTTTGCAGCACAGCAGACAAACATAGACAAACATGTCATCTCTACTTACCATAAGAATTTTTCACTGAAAGAGTATCCTGAAATTCATATATGTGATTGGGAAAGCTGGGCACTGTATTCTTTCTGCTCTTTCTAGATGGCTACAAATATTCTTGAAAAACCAAAACACATTAAAAACATGCATCCTTGAATATGGACTTACTTTCTGGGCCTGATTCCCCAAAGCAGTTGAGCTATTTTGCACACCACCATACAGTTTCCTTCTTGTACAAACTGAAACTGAAGAATGTCACCAGTAGGAAGTGACTGACCTCTCCCTGTATAATAAACAAAGTGGATCCCATGATGAGGGACATAAGATTTAGACAAGCCTTATCTTACTTGAGTGAATGATTCAGCTACTTCTTTTCCTATTAAGAAAATCAATGTGCTCTTTTCTAAGCAGAGATTAACTAGTGGGACTTAAGACTGCAGAACACCTCGATAAAGAACGGACATTTAGAGGCATTTTTCCCCCGATTACAAAAACATTTTCTTTGTCTGTTTTTACCCCTTTTTGCAGCATTTAGTAACAAAATGTAATTTA
This sequence comes from Phoebastria nigripes, assembly GCA_035582835.1. Lineage (NCBI taxonomy): Eukaryota > Metazoa > Chordata > Aves > Procellariiformes > Diomedeidae > Phoebastria > Phoebastria nigripes. The sequence goes on from JAYKAV010002988.1 coordinate 594,038, forward strand.
CTAAGAGTAAAATTCTCATCCTCTCCTTGCTCCCCCCAAAAAACCCTCTACCCAGCCAAAAAGTTAAGCCTTTGCTCTTACTACATAAAGAATATTTTACTAAACAAATGCATTGCTGCTGCCTTTGACACAAGAGGTGAAAATGCTACATTTTTTCAGTGTTTATTTATAGTAACTAATTGTTAGGGAGAAGAGGTAATGAGAAATACAGTCGCTTCTGTCTTCACAAATTTAAGTGAAGGTAAGTTCAAAAAATCCTGGCCATGCAATCAGTACAAACTGTTGCTATTMTATTGCTGACTATGGACATACTTAACAGTCTACTCAGTTCACTTGTGGTAAAGTTACTTTCTTGGATTTCTTTTAAAGTGAGAGAACAGGGCTGTTTATTTTGCACTTCACAGAGAAACGACCTTGTGCAGCAATCGGAACTAGTTACCATCATCAAACAACTGCAGTGATCTCAGTGTGCTCTAGTGTCTTGCAGACAGCAAGTCAACAATGATCATGTTGGTTACTCAATAAAAACAATAAAAAAATAATCTCGTGGCAGCATTCTGAAGTTAGATACCAAAGAAACTCAAAGCTATTTTCTAAGCATAAACATTTCACATTTAAGGAACAGCATACCTGTTAGGACTCAATTTTACAGTGCACCAAAATAGATACTCCACAGAACATACAATAAGCTTCAAGGTCTAATCACCCTTACGGAATCAAGCAGTTTTGTACTTTTATCATGGATCTACTCCTCAGATAGCATAAGTCAACATGGCTCTACTAACTCAGCTCTTATCACTCGAGGATCTGAGCTCCCCATTACAAAGCAACTGCAAAGCCAGTATAAATTGCCCAAGGAAGATCCTGCCACAGAATGCGTTTCCAAAGCATGTTCCCTTCCTAGCAATACTTGTTATCTGACAGACTCCAGTTTCTGGACAAGCCCTCCAGAGCCGCTTTACAGTGGGAAAACAATGGAGATTTTTTTTCCATTCACTCTGCTTATTTGAACACTACAGGACCTCATTCTCCAGAGGAACTTCTTGACGGTTTAACAAGTGACTTGATTCCACTGAAACTCCAGTTTAATACCTGTAGAGCAGAAAGAGTAGCATTTCTTTTTTCCTGGGGATGTTTTAAGATGGTCAGTCAGGTGTTCAAACACTAAAGCAAACAAACAAAAATTTAACTAAGAATAAAGAAAAGCATGAATTTAAAATTAGGACATAAGTGTTAGACTATGTTGGGGAACAGCAAAGGCCAACTGCTCTATAGGGACCAGGAAGCAGAGGATGATAATAAACCAGAAGGGCAGGAGCCTCACCAGCCAGGCAGACCCAYGGGTGGTAGCCAGGATCAGCTGAGACTCTGGGCTATCAGGCAAGTCCATGCCAGCAAGGCAGGTCTGAGGCAAAGCTGGGAGCAAAAGGCAGCAAACCAGAGTCAGTGACAGTACCCAGGGCCAGATCAGTGAGGTCCATGGCTAGGTACAGGCATAGCTATGGTAGGCTCAGTAAGGGAGTGCAGGACCAGGCCTAAGCTTAAATGCAGCCCCTGGCCCCATGGGTAGAGGGGGCTGATGGGGGTGTCAGGTGAGGCTGGTCAGGGCAATTAAGACCTATTAGTGCACTCAGGTCCTTGACAGGCCCTGAGTCTCAAATTCTTATTAAATTCTCACTACTAATTTCTTTCTGCTGGATTAAATTCTTAATAAATGAGCACATTTTCTCAAATACAGAATCTTACTACCTTGCATTGATGTCACCCTAAATACCTATTTACCATCTGGCCATTTATTTAGGATCTTAAATTTGGATTTGGAATCTTTTGACATTTTGGAAGTTTAAAGCCAGAGATCTCACGAGGGATTATTTATTTATTTATTATTTTAAATCATCTGTTGCGTCAGAGAAAGATGTTGGTATTTAGTAAGTATGTCTAAGAACAGAATAGTATGAGAATGACCATTCTGAGTCAGTGCAAAGGTCTGTCTAACCCAACATCCAGTGGCTAAAAGGAGCATGCCAAGAAAGAGTGCAAGAATATGGTGAGATTTCCTTGGAATACTCTTTCAGCCTCCAAAAGTATGCAGCCCAGCAAATCTGTGCCTCTCAAACCATATTTCAGTGATATAAATCAAACATTGATGGGGCTTTTGTGGGTGTTGTGGTTTAACCCAGCAGGCAGCCAAGCACCACACAGCTGCTCGCTCACTCACTCCCCTCTCCCCTCAGTGGGATGGGGGAGAGAATCGAGGGAAAAAAAAGTAAAATTTGTGGATTGAGATAAAGACAGTTTAATAAAACAGAAAACGAAGAGAAAATAATTATAATAATAATAATAATAATGATAGAATATACAAAATGAGTGATGCACAATGCAATTGCTCACCACCCGCTGAGCGATACCCAAGCAGCGATTGCTACTTCCTGGACCACGCCTCCCATTTATATATTGAGCATGACGTCACATGATATGGAATACCCCGTTGGCCAGTTGGGCTAGCTGTCCCGGCTATGCTCCCTCCCAGCTTCTTGTGCACCTGGCAGAGCATGGGAAGCTGAAAAGTCCGTGACTAGTAGACTACTCAGCAACAACTAAAAACATCAGTGTGTTACCAACATTCTTTTCATACTAAATCCAAAACACAGCACTAGGAAGAAAATTAACTCTATCCCAGCTGAAACCAGGACAGTGGGTTTGTAAAAGGATTCTGGATGTAAGTTGTCAACATAAAAGTCAGGGAAAAGAAAGGCTGCAGTCTGAACCATGAAGTTATTTTGGTCCATGCCAAATTACTCTTTAGCTTGAGCACAAGCACAGAAATCTGAAAGCTAATGCAGCCTCTCTTGGAAAGCTTTGTATAATTTAAAACAGTCATACTACAAAACCAGTTTTCATCTCAGCTCAGCAACTCTGTTCATGATATGCAAGTACCTTTCAAAAAAGTTGCCAGAACAAACCAGCTGAGATACAAGCTCCCTTTTCCTCCTTTCTCCTAATGATTGGAAGAGAAATCATTCCTCTTAAAATGAATTTTTGGTTCACAGATTTTAATGCAATATCTTTAAAAAAAAAAAAAAAAAAAATCCTAAATAGCCTTATTAAGAGCTCTGATTTTCAAGGCTTGATGATCAGAACTCTGAGATTTGCATTCCAGAGAAGCGGCTGCAACTGAAGCACCCAGAATGACTAGCTGAAGATTTAGGAACATGGTTTTTGTATAAGAATTAGGCTTTAAGAACTGAGAGGTTGAATAAAACCAGAAATCTAACAGAGTAATGCAACATTAACATTCTCTGTGTTGGGAATAGTTTCTAATCACTGCTATTTCTCAGGTTTTTCTTGCGGTACTTTGATGGTGCTTCTACTGAATTTCTTACCTCTGCTCATTAGACATTGCTGCAGTAAAAGGCTCTTCATGATTCACTGAGCACAGAATAATAATGAAGGGGAGACTTTAGAAAGAGCAACTGTTGTGCATTCTCCAACCATTCCACTGGGGCTGAGTTCTTAATTTTTGGTAATTAGTAGAGTTATGAATATACATGCTCCCAAACTGGAAGGTGTTTTGCAAGTTTTGCTTAATGATCAGTATTGAGAGGTCATATTAGAGATCATTCTATGAGAAATATTCACCCACAGGGAGCTGGGTATTTTAATCCTTTAATGATCATCCGTGCAAGGGCATTTTGGAGCACTGGTTCTGGAATTTCAACTACATACTTGTTGTGAGGTCACTTGATGCACTTTTCTGAAAGTGCATATGTAGGACTCAAAGATGCTGATGATCTTTTGTACAGGGTACTTATCTAACTAAACTCTGATGAATTATTTGCAATTTGTTTTTAGTTTTGAAAGCTGCTGCTTTTACCTGCCCTGCCAATTTGTTACCACACATTAATTTGTATGTGTCTGAAAACTGTCTAATTTTCCCAATTATGCCTGTTCATCTAATGAAAGATATTTACCTACAGAGCTTGCACAGCCTGTCTTTACACCATAATAGTTACAGCAAAGTACCAACAGAAATAATAGCATGTTTTCCTGACTGGACAGCATCCCTCCCCAAAATTCATGAAACTACACCAGAAACATAAAACACAGGAATACCATCATTAAAAACAAAGTGTGTGTCATGTGGAGAAACAAAGGAGATGGGCAGCTGTAATCCAGCCTACAGATACCATTTGCAGCCAATTTTCCAGTGTCATAATGAATTGTTTCTCCACTGAACTTAGGCCAGATTCTGTGGAGGGACATTAAATACAATAGTAGGCAACGTGTATGACAAAGGGTAAAGCACAAACCATTTGGCCCTCTATAATAATAAAGGTTTGTGTTTCAACAAAAGAATTGGGAACTGGAAAGCAGGGCTTTAGGAAACTTGGGCAAAAATTTTGAAAAAGGAAAATTCCAGCTTTACAATGGAATGGCAGATACTCCATATCCCAGTGATGGTACATTTTTCTGTCATCAGTTCTAGATTTTACAAATACAGAAGTACTTCATTTCAGTTGAGTCTTACAAATTGTACCTGGAATTCAGCAACTGAGCTGGATTATTTAAGATTTCTACCATTTCTCTAGGAATAACAGTTTTCAGTCACATGTAGCTAGCAACTTTTATGATGATGTATGAGCCAAGATGAAACTCGGCAATTTTCCTTGTTAAAAGGACTTCAAATATTAGTACTCCTGTTAGCAATTTACATTATGAAATGTAACAATAACTGTGGCATAAAAATGCTCTTTTAACAGAGTTTTTATTTTTCCCAGCTATAAATATGTTTGAAAAATAAGTGTAAAAGATTTTCCCTGTGACATACTAGTGACTGGGCAGGACTGAGTACCAAAAAAGTCTGTAACTCATATTTCTAGCTGCTACTGGAAGTCAAAGGAACAGACACCTTTACTATATGTCTGAATAAACGTGCCATTTTCCCATGAGATTTCACATGAATATTTATGTTGATAGTCACATGATTATAAAACTATACTAACCTAATGCTTCTGAAGAACTAGATTTAACTTCAAGGCATTTGATTGTTTAGTGCAGCTGTTGAGATAAAGTCAGTATCAGAACAAATATTGTACAATGAAAATCTTGTTGCAGATTTTTTGCTTTAATATGAAGAATGAGGTAGGACAAGAGGCAAAGGGCACAAATCTAAAACCAGTAACTTCCATCTGAACACAAGAAAACACTTTTTTACTGTGAAAGTGGTCAGACGGAATGTCCATCTTTAGAGATATCCAAAAGCTGACTGGACAGAGTCCTGAGCAACCTGCTGTAGCTGACCTTGCTTGAGCAGGGGGGTGGATCTAAAGAAGCACTGTCAAACCTCAGCTATTCTGTGACTAACTGTAGGAAGGAAAGTGAATTCTTCCTTGTTGACCGGAGTCTATTAGCTGGAACAACGGTAGGAACAAAGCAGGGGTCAAAAAGTCTAACATGGATATAATATGAAAGCAACAGCTCCGCAGTCTGATGAGCTGAGAATGCAGCTTCAGGGGGAAAAAAAAAAACCACACACATCTTAGGGAGATGAAAGTCTGAAAAATCTCTTTCCTATCACAAAGAACCTAACCCAAAAGTGAATGCAGACATAAGGAGTTAGCCATGTGGATATTCATTCACAGACTACGAACTCATTTAGTGCTTTTGGAATAACATAACTCAGAATTTGGTAAGATTTGGTTATAACTTGTTGACTTTGTAGACGTGAGCAAATGGTAACCAAAATATATTTTTCCCAGAATATTCCCATGTACTAATACCTCCTTTGCTGAAATAAAAATATACTAAAAAAATCAAATTAAATATGTTATTTACTTTGTTCAGCCATTTGCAAGTTGTTTTCCTGTTCTGGTACTTGAGAAATCACAATGGAAGCACTTTTTTCCCCACACCTGTTAATAAAAATCCAATTTTAAACTCATCAATTTTGTCCATCTGACAGAAGTAAGATTTCACTAGTTGAAATAAATGCTCATTGATAAAATTAATATTCTGAGTTATGTGTCTTTACTGATGTTCTGTAGTCAATAGCAATTCCTTTCTTCCTCTATATAAAGAAATATATATGCATGTATTTTTATAGTTTTTATTACTAAGCAGTTCTACTAGAAATTTATTTGGTTGATGTTAGCAAAAATGTATGTGATTTTGGCTGTGGTTTGTTATTCTGGAACAAGAAGATTGTTGGCTGCCTAAGGAAACACCTACAATGCTAAGGAAATAGCCATGAAACTTCTGTGTGCTTTCAGGGCATATGGGTCATCAAAATAACCATGTCTGCTTTAACTGAAGCCTTTTGCCAGTTGATGCAATGTGCAGATGTTCTTGGAAGCATGGTTGTCCCTCTTCAGCTGAAGACAATAAAATAATTATAGCATGATATTGATTTATGATTTACTATTTTAAGACAAAAAGAGTATGAGTATCCACATATTGGACTTGCATAGCAAGAAATGTAAAGTAAGAGCAGTGCAATTATTCTTGTGACAATTTGTGTGCAGATCAGCACATAAACTGTGTTCACTGTCAAACTGAACATGAATTTCAGGCAGGTAGTCTTCCTGCAGTGCCTGGGTTCCTGCAGGCAAGGGGCATGTCAGCCTGGCAGTTTAGACTTCTCCAAACCAGGTTCATGCAGCCTTGGCTGTGAAAGAAAGTGATTACCTTCCCAGGCCTTTCATCCTTCTCTGAACTATTTCTCTTCTTCAGCATCTGATGCTTTTGTCTTGATTGACCAGGACAAAGAAGCTGAGTTCCCTCTGTCTTTCCTTTCTTCAGGAAACAGACACAGGTCTTCAATTACACAATAGTCCAACTGTTTAGAATCTTTTCTGCATTGGAGGGTTAAGGTAGAAAGCTTTCTTCAGGCTAGACTGCAGTAACTAGAATTCTACTAAAGATGTTTGTTTACAACAGATGTTTGCCATGTTTTGCCAGAGGCTTGAACAGTTTACAGCTTTTCCTAAACATCAATTGTTAGTACAAAAAGCAGGTGCAGAAAAGCTGACATTTCATCTGTCCCTTTTCAACAAAATAAAGAACATTATTTGTCAGCTATAAGGTGAATTTCTCATTTCCCCTTTACTGAATTTCAGCAGCAAAGTACTGTGTTGCAACTGAAGTGGTCTCCAGCTGAAAGTATCTTTTGAGAAAATGGTGGCACTCTAAATACAAATTTGGAATAATACTAGAGTGTTTTCAACTGTAACTTGGGCAGTTTCTCACCAAGCCTAGATGATGGTTTATTTCTTTGCATTATGTTAAACAGTTTATATTAAACAAAAGAAAAGCAACAGGGAGAATAATATGTATTACACAAGATAGTGCTTTCTCAATCTCTGAAGTTGTCGTGGTCAGGTTTAAAGATTTTTTTTCCCTCTGTCCTATTTCACTTTTCTATTATTGTCAGCAAATTTGAAGTCTTCTGCAAATCAAATAATTTATGTCCTTTTGACATAACTGACCTCTGTATTGTAAGAAAGTATTGTCTGCCAAATACTGCTCATTCAGTTTTAAGCTTGTCTGCAAGCTGTAAAGAGGCAAGCATTTACCTAGCTCATATGAAGCTTTCACATAGCTTCATTTTTGTCTGTCTTATTCCATGGAAGAGCAAATCTCCAGCTGGGACCAGCACAAATGCTGATATCTGATACTATGGAGGATACCCAGTGGAAATTCCAGAAAAATCAGCTTTTTTTTCCTTTTTAGGAAACAGTGTATTAGAATGCTATGTTAAAAAAACAAATCTCTCCTTAAATACCTAAAAACCTCAAAGTCTTCATGATGGAACAGTGCCAGCAAAAATAAATTTTAAGGGACTTACCACTGTAGTGATAGATAATGCAGGAAAATTACTGCATCTGTTCCTAAAGTAATCTTAAAGAATCTTCATTTCTGCAAGAAAAACTAGTAAAAATCAGTGTTGGAGCTAGTGAAATAATTTCGAAACAGTTCCAGTAAATAACAGTATTAATGCAAATACAGAATCATTGCATTGTGTCATTTGAAAAAGTTCCTTGCATTCACTCCTCTGTTTTCATGTTTCTGGGATGACTTATTTCAGTTATTTATCTATAGGAATGTGGTGTTACTGAGTCTAAAACCAAGAGCTTCTACTGCTGGAGCTAAAGAATGAGGCTGATTAACTTGCAGGGGTTAAGCCAGGCTAGATATTAGGGAGGAACAAAATGACCTGTGTCATAACTGGTAGTGCAGTTCTGACATCGTGCATGTTATTAGTAAACAAATGTGCAAACAGATCATTTGTCATAGAAGCCCTTAAATTGCCAGAGGTACTCCTGGTTATTATCTCTATATCTCCCATTCATGGTCAAAATCAGTCTATCTTCAGCAGGAGACAGGGAGGACAATTTCATACTTGAGTTTCCCAGAGGTCAGCAGAGGCACTGGCGTACAGCTTTCCTGCTGTGGAAAAGGACAGTTCACCATGTGCTCTTCAAGAGAGCACCACAGCCCAACATTTGAAATTTGAATTTGCCTGAGGATCTGACTTTCATTTATGGTGATGCTCTATTGTCATACTTGGGGACAAACCAGGTTTGAATTTGAAGATCCTTGTATTCTGGCCATCCTACAGAACCCCTCTGCTTGACCAAGGAGGAATACAACATGACTGGGAGAAAACCAGAAATGGTATTTCAAGTGGCATTTTCTTTGTGGTTGCTAGGAGAGTGATAGAAGGAAATAGGATCTTTTGACTATTCTCTTTGGTTTGCTAGTAAGTTGGCAGCTAGAAATCCTAAAGCTTAGGGCATACATTTTTCTATAGTTATTTACCTGGGAGCAAATAGATATTTCCAAGTTAATATTGCTTATGTAGTCATATTAATATAAATTAATAGCATCTAAAAGAGTATTTATCTCTTGAAATCAAAGGCTTGTTCTCAGAGGTCTGGGGGATGGAGTTCAAAAGACTTTGCACTGATTATCCCCAACTTCTTGGTTTAAGATAGGCAAAGGAAAGCAAGAAAGAAGGAAAAAATATTCCTGAAGGAAAGTCCTTGTAGTATTTTAAGATTGTTGGAGTCCTGATGTCCAAAATGTCTTGGGCAATGACAGTTGTATTTCTAACCCTACACCTAGAAATATATTGCTTTGCAACCAAATAGCTCTGACAGTACATGCTAAGTAGCTTGTATACTTAAAAGAGACAAAGTAGTTTTAGATGACAATCTCTCATGGGTTGCCACTTACATGGGAACAGGGTACCTAAATGTCCTCCTGTGTATTCTGAAATCTCTTGTAAGGTCCAGAAGCTGGGGAGATAACCAACAAGGGGAAAATGTTAATGCTAACAGAAATCAGATAATAACCACTCTCCCCCTTCTGTTATGTAATGTACTATCATTAGGCGATGAGTGAAAAGAGAAGGTATTAGTGCCAAGGAAAGAATGAATTAGCATTGTATGAGGCAGGAGATTGACACTGTTTAAATTCAGGATACAACTTTACACTGACTGATTTATTTACCAAAAGATAGATACTACTGAGCTGATTTAATTTCAATCTTCTTCCTTCACAGACATTACCAAGAAAACCTTCTTAACTTGTCCCCACCTGAGGAACTTTCTTCTCCACTTCATATGGAGTGCTTGGCTCTGGGTCTCCTTGCAGAAAAACAATGGCTATTAGGTGACAAGGTCTAACAGAAAAACACCACCCAGACATGTAGAACCAGGTACATTTTAAAACTTCTATTCTATAATTCTTCTTTTACAACCACCTGCATTATCTTTTATATAAAGTCCCAAGCCTTGATTTACATAGGCATGTGATCTTTGTATTGCTCTGTCCCACAGCTGATGGAGGTGGCACATTCTCATTTGAGAATTAACTTAGGTGACTAAATCATACAGACATTTGATAACCTGGTATTAAGTAAGATTTTCCCCAAAATACCATTTAAGCACTTAAACTGACCTTGAAACATTGTGTAGGTTATCAGTGCTGACAGCCTAATATGAGGTCTAATTATTATAGCTGTGCAACAAAAGTAGTGAGGGACTTAAAAGTGCAGRTGATGAGTTAAATACTATATTAAACAAAATGCCTGTGGTCTACCAAAGACCTAAGCTATCAGACACCTGTAGAATAGCATGCAGAAAATAACCAAAGATTATAAACTGTACTGGACAGAGGTGCTAATGACTGAAGTATATGTATTCAACATATAAACTAATTCCAAAGTGCAGAATAGGAGATGATAGCTAGAGGAACATGTACAATGTATAAGTTACTAGTTAAAAAGATAATAGGAGCTGGAGTTTGTAGCCTTTGAATTCAAGAGATTGAAGAGCTGGTTGTACGGGGCTTGATCACAAACCCAGAGTGCACTGTACTGCCCTGAACGAAATATGAGAAGTCCAGTACTAAGTAAACTCACACACCTGGGCACCACAAAGAATCTGGAACCTGGAAGTGGTGGGATGAGGAGCTGTTGCAGTGACTGAGGAGCCTCGACAGTGCCAGCAGCAGACTGTGGTCCCTGGAGAGCAGTAGCAGCCAGGGACAGAGCACTCATGGCCAGTGACAGAGTGAGGCTCTGGAAGGAGCAATGAACATGAAATCACCCTGTTACCTTTGAAAAAATCACTGCTGCACATGCATGAGTTTTCCGTTTTTGTACTACTTTGTACTTCCCAAAGTTCAGTGCAAATTCCTCTTACACAGAAGGTGGATGGAAGGCACCTAACATTTAACCAAGTATTAGAAAAACATAGTAAAGGGGAGAACAGTACAGTGGCACAGACAAGAGCAGAGGAAGGGAAGGAGACATAGCAAGGAACTGACTAACACAAGCAGTAACATACCATTCATCTAACAGTAACAAGAGGTGCCACTCATTTACTCTCTAGGAGCAGAAATAAATCTACTTACAGCATTAATCAATAATACATAACAGACTAATGGATCTGAAAAGTCATTAGTGGTGTGTAGGAAGCTTACTTCCTAAAAGTAATCTGCATGAACATTAACATTAGAGCTAGTCAGAGAATGGATAATCTTGCCTGTACAAAAACTGTTATTATATCTTCAAGTGATAYGAAAAGCATAAATTCTGATTTTTTGCATGAAAAGAAATGTCAAAATAAGTCTCTTGATAGGTCCTTTTCAGTATTTTTGCATGAAGTTTCTAAACTAAAAATATGTTTATTTCAAAAATGTTGTGAAAGAATGCAGATATTCAGGGTTTTTTCAGAATTACATCAGTAAAATTACTGGGAAAATATCTAGTTGAGCTGTCTTTTGCTAAGGGACAACTATTTAGAAATTTTTTAGTAAAGGTCTAACTAGCACCAGAAGTTAATGATGTGGGGAATAATGAAATACAGTGACTATGCCATCTTGCTACCTTTCCCTTTAGCTAGATAAAAAGCCAAATAATTTTATCTATTGTATCTAGACAATAAAAGGCTGTTCCATTACAGGAATGTTTTGCTGCAGATTTTTTCTTATTCTTTAGACAGAAGGAAAAAAGCTGCGAGGGCCTTGATAAGACTAGTAAGTCAAATCAAATGTATTTTTTATAAGGAATATCTACTGACACCAAATATGTTGATCTTGCTAATGGTTCTGGCATAACGTTTATGTGAGAGGATTACAAATTTGTAAAGCAAATCTGTCACAGCAATCATCTGTTCAAAGAAGGTACTCCTCTGGAAGAGCAGCTGTACTTAGACAAGAATGGCCTTTCAATGTTCAAGACAGATGAAAAAGGTCCCTTCCAGGCTCTGCTCACCAAAAGACAGATATCCCTATTAACAAGTAGCATAGAAACAGAATGGGAGGAGGTATCTTTCTCATTCCCACCACCCACGAAGGGGGAAAAACTTCTAAGATAGTTTTCTGAAACAAAACTCTGAAATTCTGTATGAAATATTTTTAAAATCAACCAGCAGACATTTGAGACCTCCAAAAGTTAACACAAATGCTGGTCATATTACTTTCCTCCTCACTCTAAAGGAAATTTAGTAACTTCAGGCCCCACTACTAGTTTGCTTTCCTTGATTTTGTCCCTTTCTTTTCTTTCTGTTTGTACCTAGAAGTTGCTGTTTCCTTGAAAGGCAGGTTAAAAACAGTGTGAGCTCTAACTGGAAATAACAAATGAGGTTAAATTCACTTCTAAACCAAATTCTATTAATAAAACTGGTTTCTGAAAACCGGGTAAGTTTCCAGAAGTGTTTATAGGTAAAAAGGTATAAGTAAGATTGCAGAAGGTCTGTAAGAACCAGTATGATAACTTAATATAACTGGTATCACTTAACCTCTATCAAACCTGATAAGGACATGAAGTTTATGGTAACTAAAACTAAAGCATATGCGAAGTCATATTGATTTTCATGGTGTTTATGTATGGGGTAGATTAAGGCATGTTAGCTTTAACAGCCCCTTTGCTGGTTAGGAAAGTATTGATATGCCCATTTCACTGACTAACATAGATCCTTGCTAAACAAGTGAATAATTTACAGCACTCAAACCCTAGACGTCTGGCTACAGCCCACTGAACTGGACTAAAGCATACCCTGGCAAAAGCAAAAACTCTCTGGTGAGTTCTCAGTCATAAGAGCTCCATCCACCCCTGAACACACGTGTTAAAACCCATAATGGTAGGCATTGGAGTGGGGGTTGTGTTCTTTTAGGAGTTAGTATGTGAAGAGAAGAATCACTTTATATAGTATTTTACATACCAATTTACCAGTTCAGAAGAGGTCATCCTAAGGGTTGGAGTCCTGTTGAAGAGAAATTGTGATTATAACTGGAAGAAATTAACAGTAGGATGGCCTCAAAAAATTACACTCAGAATTATTTAAGTAGTGTTCTGTGAAAGCTTGAGAGTTCAAGCAACAGTTCATTTACCCAACTTATGCTGTTCTTGTTGCACTACAAATATTGCCTTAGTGATGAAGTAATTTCTTTTCTCATGTTTTTCACCTTACTCAGTTTTCTCATCCCCACCCAACTTACTGTTCTTTCATTTTCCTCCCACCCTTCATTTCTTCCTTCCTTTCTCCCAAGTGGTATCCCTCATTCATTCCTCTCTCTTACTTATCCTTTCTTCATTTTGATATCTTTCAGTCTCTGTGGAAGAATAAATACTTAGTTTTGTAGAAAATTGGAAAAGCACAAAAGCAAGCTATTTTTCTTAACAGGGAAGTGGTGAACCATATCTGCAGCAAACTAATCTCTGGGTGTCTAACTGTCATTGCTTGGAATAATTCAGAGTTTCATATCTGCCAGTCCCAATCTAATTTTGTGTTCAAGAGTTCTTTGCACACCCAGCAAGCTAAGAAGTCCACAAACTTTGTAACAAGACCTTTAAAAAGCTTTCACTGCAATATTTGGCACAGACTTAGGGACTTTTTGTTAGCTAATGAAGGAAGCCTCCATTGTAGAGGATGACATTACTTAATGATAAGATGAAAACAAGGAAGCATGGTTCCCCCCCCCCCCCCCCAGAGTAAAGGCATGTTGCTGCATATAATGCACTAGTTGAATTACAATCATTTGGAAAAGCCTACACTTACTCTGAAAAATAACCAACAGTTTAAAGAGGTCCATGCCCAGTGCTAGAAGAATATAACTATATAGAAGCTATTTCATAGATACGGCTGTTATGTTAAATAGATATTGAACTGGTTATTTGTAAATTAGTTCTAAAATAGCATCATTCTGGTTTTAGAAGCTAGATAAGGAGAATGGAGGTATTTCCTTTTAACAAAAAGCATTAAGTTAAGGGGAGCTTTGGTGGTACTTAGTGAACTACTACAGAATCTGTTTTACAGTCTAATACAGTCTATTGAACACTAACGAAACTGGGTTTATGTGCATTGTTCCTTCATTTGATTACATTGTTCAAGCAAATGCAATCACAGCAAGATTAACTACCTTCTGAGATAAGACACAGGGCTCAGCCAGAGGCAGCTGTTAAGTTTCAAATCTTTCACAAGCAGTTAACTGTTTTCAGGTAAGCAATGTCTTATAAGGAAGGGGTGGGGGATAGCTTGTTCTGCATGAAATAAGAGAGCAAATTCTGACTTCTTTGAATACAGTTTCATTTGAATAGCTATTCATTTTTAATTTGAAAGCATTGACAATGCACAATACCTTTCCTTACAATGTATTTTATCACATGACAAAACTACAGTGCTTTGTCTCCATCTCTTCTGCAGCAGGATATCCAGTGTACATTTGTTACATTATAGGAATTATCTTTTTTAAGTGAAATGATAGCTCCAACTAAGAAAGACTTTCTGATATAGTACAGCAAAAAGTATTTTAGCAAAGAGCTCAAGCCTTTAGAAAGACTTCTTGCCCACTCATTCATTTGTTCTAGATCTCATCCTCTGCAGTCACCTCTCTCCTCTGTTATCAGCTGTGACGAAAGACATACAAGAACCTTCTGTATCTATAGAAAAGTAATGTTCTCCTGTTGGACCTGCCCTTTCCCTTAATGGAACCTGTGGAGGTCCATGTTTCTCAAACTTCTCTCCCTTGCTTCTACTTTGGAAGTAATGTTTGATATAATCTCAGTTGTATACCTCTTTATTCCCCTACTATCACTTGGTCTGAGCAATTCTCAGTGCCTGAAAGCAGGTTACACCATGACTTACCTACCATTCATTAATACAGTTAGATTATATTATCTGTTAGATTATGATTAATCACTAAGTAGATCTCCAGAAAATTTAATTTTAAGAGAAGCACATACTGTTTCTATTACTTCTCCAAGCCACCTGCTCTAGTGCAGCTGGAAATGGTTCAGCTATTATGAAACAATATCATATAATCACATATATTTTTCCTAGCCATCTTATCAGTTTGATTATAGCAAGAGGAAAAAACAGCAGCAAAATAATTTCTTAATTGTTAGAGGAAAGATTGAATATTCTGACAGTACTGATCAGGAGAGCTGGGACATAAAAAAATACCTGAAATATGAACCACTGGTGAGGAACACCATCTCATAATCACTCACCCTTTAAGGAAGTTCCTCAATTGGGAGTTGCAGCAAGATTCATGACACCTTTATGGACAGTCTCGTTCAGCAGAGAAAGGCTGAGAACCATTGCTGTAATCCACAGTAAGCATCAACAATTGTTTCTAGTCCTTCTCATAATATACTACAGTATTGTCCAATTTAAGCTGTAAATTTTAATTAGCAAAGAGACTGCCAGTTAGTCTGTCTGTCAAGGATCCTGGGGCACTGTCACAAGACTAGAGCTATAACAAGAGACACCAATTCATGAAAAATTAAGTTTGAACATGAATAGCCTTTCCTAAACAGGGCTTTATTGCAAGGGCTCTGACTTTAGCTCAAACAGGAGAAGCAATTCTCAGTTGCATTTGCCACAAGCAATTTTTGGATGTAATAAATCAACACAGGATAACATACATCAGTGGTTCCTGCTCCATATTTGTCACTTAAGATTACAAGTTGAGAAGACTTGTATGTACTTAGTGAGCCCCATTACCTTCACCTGAACCCTGAAATTCAGGGCCCATGACTAACTCAGGGAGAGCTTGCTTCTTCCAGTCTTTGAAAGCCTAAGGATCACAAGGGATACTGAGGATATCACTGTGGTGCATGTAACAGGATGGGTGAAATTGTTTATTTACTCATCACTTAACAGTGGATACCCTTGCTTTAAGTTACTACAGAATTAATATTTTATATGTAGGAAAAGGATTAACACCAATTTGAGTTTCATATAAGAATCAAGTGCAGTTTATACAACAGTGATTTCTAATGTAAGTAAGAGCTTCATCAATATAAAGAGAGGAATGCTTTGCTAATGTATTATTAACAGAATTGAATATGAGGCTTTAAATGAAAGTGGAGTTAGTATTTTTAATAAAACTGACTGCAATAGTCTGAATTAGTCTTCAAAGACCCTTAGAAAAATAGTGGAAGTGATACACATTCTCACAGGACCAAGCTCTCCTACTTTTCACATAGAATGTTTAGGCACAGATCACCAGTAGAAGTTTTGTTGAGCTAAGCCCATTCATAATAGTCTTATCAAATTAGTGCCATTCATTTACAAATATAAGGAAACAGAAGTACTTAACTTGAAGTATGATTTTCAGCAAGTGAAACTGATGCAAAAAGCTTTGTGCCAGGAAACAGCAAGGGCCAGCAGCTCCCCAAGAGACTGGAAACCAGACACAACAGCACAGCCAGGAAAACAGAGACTGCTAACAGCTGGGGCCCAGCCCTGCTATACCTGAGAAAAGCAAGCAGGACAGGCTAAGGGATAGTAATTAGGAGTCCAGATCCTCATATATGCCCCTGAAGATGATGAGGCAGATCTGAAGTCAAGTTGAGAAGCCATACCAGGATCAGACCTACTAAGGATAAACAGGGTAAGACACCTCAGGGAGCAGATCTAGAATCAAGCCAAAAAACTAGAGCCAGGACCAGACAGACAGACATAGCAAGGCTAGAGCTGCAGACCAGCAACATACCTACAGATAAGCTCAAGCAGGAAGTAAGCATCTAGGGCTGAGCTTAAATAGAGCTCCTGGGCAGAAGGAGTGGGTGGAGGCAACAGGTGACACTGGTCAGGGCAATTAAGGCCTGTTAGTTTGCTCAAGCCTCTGACAGTTTGAAAGCACTCTTGCTTCCCCTGAGAGTAGCTGATTTACTAATATCTACATAGCTGTTCTTTTGGCTTTTCTTGCCAGACTTGCCAAGGTAAAAAGTTAAAAAGAAAGCATCTCTTTCAAAATTGCAATTTTATCACACAAACTTGAATTACATCCCCAAACATTCCTCATGTCGCATTTAAGTCCACCATGGTTTCTCCTCAAGTTCCTGAAGTGAATGATATTTAAGTGATTTTCAGCTTCTCTTTTACTCTCTGTAAGTTGGACTTTAACAAGCTGTCAGATCAAATAGACATGAGGTTGTTCATGTTTCCACTCATTTTATCAACAGAGCAAGAGTACTCTAAATCAGGGAGAGAACAGAGGGCATGTCAACACAATACAATGAGCACGAAGCAGAGATGCTAGTTTGGACTGTGGAAGCCAGAGACATTGGTACAACACTTCTTCCCAGCTAATTACTCCTGCTGAGCATTGCTTTTCAGTAATGTTAACTATTCTAACCATAGTGCTGTGCTAACTTTGTTCTGTAACTTCTTTTGCTACTACAGGCACAGCACAATAGCACATGGATAGGCACACTAAAAATAAAAAAATAAAATAAAATAGATGGGGATAATAGTCAAGAATCTGCACCACCTTGTGCTCTTGGATGTCCCTGTGTTGGATGCATAAAGATCCCTGATATTGGGAAGGTATATGGGTAGCATGTTCTGCAAGGCACTTTGGGATATTCTTTAAAATAGCAGTTGGAGGGAAAGAGAACTGGCCACATTGATTCAAGGCACATACGGTGGGGCTCCTGCCATTTTCCAAACAGTAAACCCAATGGCTGCAAGTGAGCACAGGCAGGGAGAAATGTTTTGAGCTGTCACAAGGCTGTGAGGAATGTCATCACATGCTGTGCAGGCACAAGTCATGTGCAGAGCCAGCTGTGCCAATAATCACTTGAAAATTGAATTGTCAGAGCAACGGGGCCTGTGTAGTCCTGTGATACCTGTTTGAGACAGTACAATTCTTCCGAAATATCCTTGTCTTGTGCAAATACAGTATTTGTGTAGCTGTAGATTCTCTGAAGAATTGTGTTGCAATTTTTTTTGCTTAAGATAAATGAATTAAATGTGTCAGGGCCCTGAGTGACTAGGCCTTAACGGCACTAATCAACTTCATCTGGGACCCCCACTCACACCCTCTGCCCATGGGCCCAGGAGCTCTACTTAAACTCAGGTCTGAGCCTTCAGTACCTAAGCTCTGTTGTAGGGGTGTTGGTCTCTAGCTTAATGCTAGTCTTATCTGGCTATTGATTCTAGTCCTGACCTACAGGCTGTCTCTCTAGCTTCATCTCAGGTTTGTCTTGTCTCTGTGGGTTCTGCTAGGCACTTAATGAGCATGTCTGACCCTGGCTGTTCTTACTGGACCAGACCTGATCCGTAGATCCATTTTCTGGTTTGACTTTGGACCTGTACTATTGCCATAACTTGCTGGATAACCTGGATATTTGATCAAACCTGGCTGGTATATCTGGGTCTCCCTTGCTCAGGTACTGTGGGAACTACTAGCTGTGTTACGGTGCCTGGCTCCTTGTCCATTAGGGAACAGCTGGTCCTTGCTGCATCCTGACAAAATAAAGCTTAGCAGCTATAGAACTGATCTGTGTGGCTTTTGGGCATCTTTAATGACTATTTCTATTCAATGTAAACTTTCTTCTTAATGCTACTATTAGCAATGCCTGACAGCTCACAGAAATTTCTCTGCTTGTTCTCCTCAACCGCCCTTCAGGTTGTTCTTACAGTTTGTCATTTATGTAATGTATTTTCACATTGCTTCCTGAAGGCATGGTTCTTCCTTCCTGTGCAATGAGCCAGTTCAGAGAACTGAAAACAAAGTGCAGCAGAAGTGAGTACAGAAAGCTGATGGAGGCTGAGCATGAGGGATGATACAGCTCTATTCTGGCTTCTTTAGATATGCCTATTAAATTACTTGTAGTCTTTTTCCTAGCTGTGCAGGAGTCAGATGGTGGCTTTGGTTGCTTTTACTGCTTCTGAAAGCAATTACAGGGCAATTGTTTTAGTGAAGATTTCTACTTTATTTGGTGTTTGAGGTAGCTCCTGTTGCCAAATCCCAGGAGTAAAATAATGACAGGACAATCCATATGGCACTGGATTACTATGTGAGCATTTTGACTTTGTCTTACCTTAAAAATGTGAGAAGGCAAAGGTTTGTTGTGGAGCATCATGGGCTGAACTGCAACTCAAATGTGACCACTCCTGTTGTATCAGTCAGGTCTTACCACACTTTACAAGGGAGGCTGGCCAGGCCAGATGCTGTTCTCATAAAACAGGCTACTGAGGAAAGGGAAGTAATAACATTCCCTTCTCCCCAGTGCAACATTTCTCACCACAGAATGAACTCTTTTTAGTGAGAAGCTGTAAAAGACTGCAAGGGTCAGCAGGCTTGCATTCAAAGAGTGTCAAAAAGGGGGTTTCCTCTCACCCAAAACCACACAGAAGAAAGACAAAAAAGGCAGGAAGGCAAAAGTAGTATATTCATCTTGTAGTTCAGAAATGGGACATGAGATGAGTAAGAGAGTTGGGTAAAGCTATTCAGGAAGTCCATAGCAGAAATACAGGCTGCCTGAGTCCCAGGCTTGTTTAGAAGACCTGTCTGTCCTTGCTTGCACAGAAGGCTATGTTCTTCTAGAAAGAAAAAAAGAAATTCTTTCTGCCTTATGGCTACTACCAGAGAGGATATAGGCTATTCAGTAGCAGAGTCTATATTTGTGGGTGTGAATTTACTGAGGGATGAAAACACTGAAGGCAGAACTATAGCTGCTGGTTATAACTGCCTGGTGGCTTGGGAGTGGTCCGATGTGGCAGCAGGTACAGCCTAGTCAGGTGGGGGCTATGGCAGCAGAAACTATTTCAGCAGCATCATTATGCAAAACAGACCAGATGCTGTTTACAGCATGTGGAAATTATTAACATTCAGAGATACTAATGATAATAATCTTAGGTGCTGTTATAGGAAATATTTAAAGTGATTTAGTCAACCTGTCTGATTCTACCAGATACCATAGAAAGGGCAAGAAAGGAAGCTTATATCCTCTTCTTGCCTTCTGGAGATACAAGAATCTGTTTTCAGTGTAGGACTTGCCTATCAAGTAAGTTTCTTTTGCATCAGTGTAGAAGAGGATCCTGCTATTAGGCAGGAAAATTGCCTTTTTTTTTTTTCCCCTCACTTCTGCAGTTCTCACAGCCTTAACATTCTTCCACTTTCCTCCTCTTAGAGGCTGTCTGCATTTGGTTGTTAAATCACTTTTGCCCCACAAAGAACTGCTTTTTTCACAATGTTCTGTGTACTATTTACATGATAAGTAATTTGTCATGGAACCATGGTCATAGGAATTAATGTTCAGCCTAAATCACCAGTCTTTCTAGTATGTCAGGCTAGTGTATCTCAGGATACTGCCTTGCACTTAGCCTTCATGCTGTTCTCTAGCTTCCTTAGAGCCTTTCTTCAACCTTTGCATTCTTTTAAAGGCAGGGGCTTCTGGGGCAGTGACCCTTGGTGCTTCCCTTAGGGAAGCAGTGCCACAGTCTGTAAATGATCTGTTCACCTGCTCTCAGAAAGCTTTAAAGTCTTCTGCTTTGTTGGAAACACTTTTCTGGTCCCTTCTACCACAATGAGAACAGTCCTTGGCAGAGCAGGGCCCTGGCTTTTCTTCTCATGCTTTCAGGCTCCAATGCCCTGTGCATGGGGTTCAGAGGTAAACACAGGCTGTGCAAACCCTAAATGGTGCATGGACATGACACAGCCTTGTGAAGCTTTATGTGGAAATACTAGTTAAGACAGGAGGCACTGTAGTAAGACAACTTTCAGGCCTTGCACTAGCATGCTCCATTGCACCAAATAAATATATGTAGCTCTGTCATAACAGTATCAGAAGGAACAGTCCTGCCCTGACAGAGAAAAAGATTATACGTAGAAGAGGTGGAACTTTTTTATCTTGTAGAACTTTAGGTTACAGGTTGCCATGCTGAGTTTTTTCCAAGGAAGGGTGACAAGAGTATAAAAGAAAAACTATAAAATACCTGTAAAGGAATGACAAGTTGGGTATTAACTTTGGCTAGTAGCTTTTATTTAAAGTGTATAGGAAAACCTAAGCTAAAAGCATGTTATTTTGCCTTCATAGCTATTTTAATCTGAATTAAGAACACTTCTCTTTTTTTTTCTAGTGTAGAAAAACCTTTAGATTCATGTGTATCTTAAATGCTCCTTAATTACTGATGTATTATGAGCTATCAAGTAAGTATTAAATATACATAGGCTTTTAGATAAGGGCAGACACTTGCAAACAATGGAAGTGGTAATATTCTGGCCTGTGAAGGCCTATGTCCTGGTTCCAGCTGGGATAGAGTTAATTTTCTTTCTAGTGCTGTGTTTTGGGTTTGGTACGAGAAGAATGTTGATGGCGCACTGATGTTTTAGTCATTGCTAAGTGGTGCTTACGCTAGTCAAGGACTCTTCAGCTTCCCATGCTCTGCCAGGTGCACGGGAAGCTGGGAGGGAGCATAGCTGGGACAGCTAGCCCAGCTGGCCAATGGGGTATTCCATACCATATGATGTCATGCTCAGTATATAAACTAGGAGATGTGGTCTGGGAAGGGGGGATTGTGGCTCGGGAATGGGCTGGGGCATTGGTCGGTGGGTGGTGAGCAGTTGCATTGTGCATCGCCTGCTTTGTATATTCTATTGTTGTTGTTATTGCTACTGTTCTACTTTGTTCTATTTCAATTATTAAACTGTTTTTATCTCAACCCATGAGTTTTCCCACTTTTGCCTTCCTGATTCTCTCCCCCATCCTACCGGAGGGGGCAGGGCTTAGCGAGTGGCTGTGTGGTATTTAGTTGCTGGCTAGGGTTAAACCACGACAGTCTTCTTACAGAGTAACTCTTAGGTACACTTGTCTAACAAACAGCCATTCAAACCTACTGAATAGAAGTAATTCCCACTGATATTTGGAGCTGTTACAGTTTTATGTCAGGACCTACACGGACATTTTCCAAGCCACAAATTATATAACTGAAGAGGTTGGGAGCAAGCAGTGGATCTAGATATTCAAAGTTATCATGGCACAATACACTGTTTATAAGGAGATGACTGTAAATGCAATTCTGTAGAAGGGGATTGACTCTGTTCCCTTTTGAAACATAATTACTTTAGTTAACTCCTCTCCTGAAAGAGAAATCAAATGTTTGTGGGAGTCATTTGGAGGTGAAAAAAGAAAGTTTTTGATTAACATAGAAACGTATTGTTATAAAATGTATATATTTTTTTTAAATATGAAGTAATGTTTGACTAAGTTGAGTCATCTGGTGATGAATGCCTTCCCTGAGGGCTGTTGGTGCGAAGGTGTGAGCTTGATTTGAATTATTGGCTTGTATGAAGCCAAGCAATGTGGTGGTGGTGTGGTGTGTGGTGGTATGCACTGGGATAGTCTTTTGCTGCTGGGGATTTGCCTGTAAGGAGGGAGCAAAACTCTTAGTCTAGTTATTCACTTGGTTGTGCATGCTTCCCTTTAAAAGAATTGAACTCCAGTGCCTTAGAAAAACCTAAAATGTTTCTATTGATTTAGCCAAAGAGCAAAGTTTTATCTAGCTGAATGGAAGCTAAATACAGTGATGGAGAAATAGGATAGTTGCATTATTGTGCCATCCTCTCTAGGTCCATCCTTTCTCCTCTTAAACATGTCAGAGAAGCCAAGGTAGAAAATACAGGAGAAGTAGGACGGGAAGAGAAGGAATGTGGTAGGGAGAGATGGATGTGGATGTGAAATGCCAGAGGAACAGTGAGCAGATGAAACAGACTGAATGAGGAATGATGACGGGAAAGACTGCACACTTTCTTTTTGCCTAAGAGTAACGGAGAAGTGTCTGGTTTGCTAGTTTTTGCTGCCTGTCTCCATGATGATTACAGCTATGACTGTGCAGAAGGACTGACATTCTGCAAGATGCTGTATGACCTGTTTTCTGTAACTGCTATTCGGCAAAGATACATATGCTTGGCTGATCTGGGAGCCTGTAGACCATGTCTGTAGTTGCTGTATTTGATAACTGTTTGGTGCTCTTGAACCTGTGCAACTGCAGATGGACTTTGTCATGCAGTCTGAGGAATGTCTGTGCCAGCTGTACTCTGGAGCCTCAAGTGGGACCGCCTAATGTCTCTGAGTGGCTATCCTACTCCAGCACAAGTCCCCAGAGTCCCTGCTTGGTATGTTCAAATTACATCTTTTGTAGCAAGTGACTGGCTATTAGTCAGCCAGGTCTGACATATGGAAAAGTAGATCCCTTTTTGTTAAAGAACAGCATCTGCAGAATTTCCTCAA
This sequence comes from Phoebastria nigripes, assembly GCA_035582835.1. Classification (NCBI taxonomy): domain Eukaryota; kingdom Metazoa; phylum Chordata; class Aves; order Procellariiformes; family Diomedeidae; genus Phoebastria; species Phoebastria nigripes. The sequence continues at coordinate 617,070 of JAYKAV010002988.1, forward strand.
GTAGGCAAAATCAGGAGTATGCCTTACACAGTTCTTTGCAGGACTACATCACCTTTATGATCAAATCTTCAGAGTTTTGAAAAGACACACTGTTGCACGTTAAAAGGTGAGCATAGGTGGCCAATCATCATGTGTTGCTCTGGACTTGCTGCTTTTACCAATTTTTCCTATCTCTGGTAGTCCTCTTGCTCTGTGTGAGAGCTGCGAGTTAACTGAATGTCATGTTGTATTGAATTGTATTGTATTGTGTTGTGTGGTGTGTTGGCAAACTCTACAGTGGAGTGGGACCAATGGTGCCAATACAGCAATTACCAATGAAGCTCTATTTGCATTCCTTGTAAAGTGCTACTGCTGCCTCTGCAGGATTCAATTTCCTTTCTATTTTTATATCATTTTCCAAGTCTGTAGTTAATATTAACTGACAGGGCCAGCTGAGAATCTTGGGATTTCCTATTACAGATAATTAAGGAAAATACTAATTCATGTACAGACAGATGCCTTGTGGTAAATTGCACTGCATGAATATCACTGCCTTCACTGCTAATTCTGCTTCCTACTGATTACTGAATCTGTCTTCTAGTATAAGGTGCTAGAGGCACACAGCAGGTTTTCCAGCAAGTAGATGTGTAAAGAAAGCTGCAGAGAAACTTATTTTTTCTGAAGTGTTGCTTTTATGGGCCAGTTGTCCTAAATTGTTCTGTACCTAGAATATATGAGAGCTTGCGTTTTATGCTTTCTTAATGGAGCTTGGAGAAGGACCTGGGAAGGGGACTTGCATTCATCAAGGACTTTTCCAGTTCACCTTAGTTATTCAAATTGGTGAATATAGAACCAAATGGTTCTATATTCAGTTAGAATCGAGCTTCCTGTTTTGTTCTAAAGAGATACTGCCACCAGGGAGAAGCAGGAGTGGGCAGCTCTGCAAGGTAGGTAAGCCAGGAGCTGAAGATGACAGCAAGGCAGGTGGAAGAAGTGGCCTCACCAATCCCACAAGACTTCTGCAGTAAGAGCAGAGAAGGGCCAGTGGCAGCAACCAGGGGCGGCCACAGTCATCACTAGACAAGTCTATAGTGATGAGGCACATCCAAGGTCTAATGAGAAAGCTGAGTTAGGGTCTGGATCAGCAAGGCACATCACACATAGTGAGGCTTACCTACAACATAGCTCAGGTTTAGAGGCTACACTTCAGACCTGCTCAGCCAGACCAATGTGAGGGTCTGAACTTAAAGCAGCTTGAAGTGGAGGAAGCCCTGATGAGGCTTCTCACAGCTCTTGAGCCTGACCCAATGTTACAGCTGCACTGTATCTGAGCTGTCCTTGAGCACAGGGCACTCAGAGGTAGGGGTGGCAGGTTGCAGAGCCTGTAGGTGCACTCATGCAGCAGTTGGAAACTACTACATGCTTGCCCTGTTCTTGAGCTATTTCCTAGACAGGAGGCAAGATACTGGGTTAGATGGATCCACAGTCTGATGTGGTACAGCCATTGTTATGGTAACATGTTAAACCTTTCTGGCCTCAGAATAATCTTAATTTAGCCATAGAAGAACAGGACTTCAAAATTCAACTGAATGAACTGCCTCAGGCTGAGCAGGTTTGAAGTGTAATACTTTTGTAAAATAGTATTTCCTTATTAGTTGTCAGCATAAACATATAACCAAGTATTTGAACAAGCAGATAGCTCTGATCAGAAGTACAAAGCTGGCCTCTAACATCTTGTGGAATAGATCTGTTTCCTGGGAGACTGGCTGTTTATCTTGTCAGTGAAAAGATCTGATAGTTTAATCCCTGTTCTCTAGGAAGGAATGTGCTGGAGTCTCCTGACTCATAACTTATCAATAAGAAGAAAGGTAAATGTTGATTGTAACACGTTTCAGTACAATGACACATGAGCAGAGAGGAAGGAGATCGTGCTTGCCTTCTGCCTTCTCAAGTGTCTCCTGCAGAGGGATATGAGAGCAGCTTCACTGGAGTCACACCAGTTTGCTCTGCTCTGCTCACGCTGGGTACCAGCAGCAGGGACACTATGGCAGGTCTGGCTTTTACAGTTCTCTACCTGATGAAGAACTAGTTTGAGTGTGCAGACTCAGGCCACAAACATCCTGCCTGCAGTACAGGTGTGGCCCCCAACTAAGTCAGAGTTGCTACTTTGGGGAAAAAAAGACTTTCCAGTTGTAAACAGATCAAACTTCATCTGGAATCAAGGAAACACACAAGTATGGCCTGAAGCAGATCAGAGGTTACACTTCAAACCTGCTTAACCAGAGGCAGTTCATTCAGTTGAATTTTGAAGTCCTGTTCTTTTATGTCCAAGTTACCAATTTGAGGGCACTTCAGATGAATCAAAGCTACTAGCAGGCATGCTTAACACTAACTTCCTAGTGCTGTAGAGAAAAATACAGACTAGATTCCTGGAGTTTAGTGTGAAAGATGGGAAATCAGTACAAATAAACAGGATGCAAGTTTAATACAGCATGAATGTACTCGGTTGAGGTTGCTGGGTGCCCTTTAAGTCAAGGATATGGCAAAGCTCAGTAACTGGATTTTGATAGACTCCATTGCAACAACTTGCTTTTCTAGCTCTGTTGTGCCTCTGCTTTATCTAATTTTATAAGTTCATATCTCAGCATGGTTAACCCTGATTATGGTCATTCTGATATCTATTAAATGAACTGCTTTTTACCAAGCTTTGTTTCCAAGGCCCTTAAAAAAACCCAAACACTAGGGTTTGCTATTAACTAGTAGCAGAACAAAGGCAATCCTTGCACTTCCAAATTGCTACTAATTCTTTATCTCCTCTCCCTTGGAATACTGCAAAAACAATGTCTAACCATGCACACTTTTTCTATTGATCTGAATAACCCAGTGAGTGCTGAGACTTGTATTTTCTATTCATGCACTGCAACCATCCTAACTTACAGCGTTGGTGTTACAGAGAATGAGTTATCCTGTGGGCTTTAAATTTAAGCAGCTAATATTAGAGAGCTGAAGTTAATATATTTTAATGTATAGGTATTAGTGTGTGTATATATACGATGCCATTTTCAAAAAGCATATGGATCACTTGGCACTTACTTGGATATGTGGTTTATCATAGAATCATAAAATAGTCCTGGCGAGAAGGGACCTCAGGAGGTCTCTCATCCAACCTCCTGCTCAAAGCAGGGTTAGCTCTAAGGTCAGACCAGATTGCTCAGGGCTTTATCCAGTTAGGTCTTGAAAATCTTCAAGAATGGGAACTGCACAGCCTTTCTGGGCAACTTGTTCCCCTGCCTGCCTGAAAAGGTTTTTCTGTATCTGCAGCTGGAATTTCTCTTGTTATTACAACTAAATCCATATTGTAAAACAAGTATGTTGGATTGTAGTTCAGCTGTTTAATTGGGAGTAATGTCAAATGCAGAACACAACACTGAGAACCTATGTGGGCCATAGGTGAAGTGCTGCTGACAGGGACAGAGGCTGATGTCCTTAAAATCTATGCTCCAGTAGGGATACAGAGGCCCTGCTCATGTGGTATTTAATTGTATATGGAGCTCAATGTCTGTAACTCAGCTAGAGTAGAGGCTGTTACAGAAGCAGTGCCATGACACCAAAAGTACCCCAAAGCAAAAGATGTGTTTGTAAAAGTTGTACTGACTGGGTCTTCCATACCTTGTTTTCCTAACAAGTTTTACACATCTTCCTCCCCTGCAATCTAGGCATGATTCGTGTCTGTCTGCTGCTGCTCATATCTTTGTAGAGCAGCAAAATCAGCATGAAATTGATGTGATCTTCCTTCATTGCTGTGCAAAAGGTTCTGAATAGCAGCCGTGGAACAGAGCGGGCTTGTTGGCTTCATTCTGCAGCTGCATGACAAATCTGCCTCTAAATCTGCAGCTTCAAGAAGACAGCGCAGCATCTGTTCACATAAAAGATAGCTTTTGGCTTGTCTTTTTTGAAATAATGAGAAATTTAAACTACTGGGTTTAAATGGAAACTTAGAAACAGGTGACTTGGGCTTCCCTCATTTGCCAAGAAAAGCTTCCCACTTATCTTTGACAAGGGACTGGATGGATTACCTTCAATTAAATATTTTCACTCCACATGTGGAGAAATTAACATCTAATTTACAAGAAGCTTTAATCCTGGTATAATAATTATATTCTATTATGTGAATCTCTGTTTAGTCAAGGTATGAATACAAAGTCTCTTTGATTTTTATGGGCTGGTTCTTTCTATATGCATCTCTTTCTGTATGCATTTCCTTGTCACCGTGACAACTTCCTATCAGTTTGTCTGACACTGTGCCCTTCAGAGAAGTTAGAGTTAACCCAGGGCCTGAATGCAGAGTAACAGGGAGTAACATCTGAGCATCTGTTTTCCATGGGCTCATGCATAGTTCTGCTCTGCTGAAGCCTGATGCATCCATGCATGCAAGTTTAAGAACAAAGAACTACATTCTTTCACCAGATCTTGAAGCTGCAACATACTGCAATTTCTCCAATATCTTTTCATTATAATTATGTATACAGGTTTGTAAAGCCGATGTTATGGACATGTTTGTAAAATCGGTGTTTAACTATCACTTAACAGATTTATAGCCTGACTTACAAAAATGTCTCTACATTTCCTTTAGAAATTATTCTCTTTATAGTCTAGCTTAGAAGTTTTTATTACTGAGTACTGGGATCAGCACTTAATTGGCAAGTATTCTACCATAGAACTAGGCTGCCTTACACCTGTCTCTATCTGCTCTCCAGTAACCTAGAAAAATATTCCTGCCTGTGCAAATCTGGCTGATCTGCTCCATCAGGAGCAATTTTTCAACTTAAACTTTGGTACTCAAAAGATTTGTGCATTCTTTGATCTGAGATGCCTGGGCTGACAGTTTGTGAACTGTGCTGATTTGTGTTGCTGGGTGGTGGTGGGTGCCATGCTTCCTCACCACTCCACACAGCATTTTTGTTGTCTTGGGAGAGTTTGCACTGGAGACTGGCAGACTTTACCAAAATAGGCTTTTGGACAGGAAGCTTCAGTTCCTTGAAGGAAGGATTTGCAGGACGAAGAGCTGAAAAATTTATTTGGGGCATGTGGCTTTGTTCAGCCATATCTGAAAGTGCTTCAACATTAGAGGTGAAACTTGAGACAACTCTAGGCCTGCCAGAGGTAGTAAGGGCAAAGTTTCCTAATGAAATGTGAATGGCTAGGCCTCTGTCAGTGATGTTTATTGCCAATTGTTTGGCAAGACTGTGGTTTAAAAACCTTGCATATGTTATTTCCCTCTCAACCTCAGAAGAAAACCCTCAATCACAAATTGTCTTAAACAGAAATATTCATGCCTGTACACTGAACTAGCTTATAGTGGAGCCTAATGGTAGATGGAGAGATTAGTCTGCTGCACAGAGTAGTAGTACTGCTTTTGCTTATTGCATTGATTCTGCATGTTCCAGCTGGCAGCTGCTGTGTCTCTGAATGTACATCATGCATATTACATCCATTTTCTGTGTGTAAAGCCTTGCATCATGTTTGGTTTTTTGAAGAGTTGTAGTGGATAACTTGAAAGATGCACAGGAATATTCTCTTTTCCTAAACAAAATATCTCAAGTATCTGAAAAGGAAATTGGTTACTCTTGGCTGCATTGTCTGATCAGAAAGGCATGTAGAAATGTGACAACTATTAGTATTTCCACCATAGAAAGAGCTGCTTGTTCCAGATTTTGCTAAAAGGCCACTGGAAATACCTTATTTGAATCACAATCCTGGAGATGGGCTATTCCTTCTGTTTTGCCATTGAAATAAAGCCTTCCAGGAGGAGCTCTCTAGACCTCCTTATAAAATCTCACAGAGGATAAGGAAGTTGAGTTTTGTATTGCCTAACAGAAAAAGAAGGCACAAAACACTTAATGGGGGTGGGGGCGGGGAAAGACTCCCAACTGTCTCTTAGGGAGTTTATTGGTATTTATTCTTTTACAAGTGCTGGCTGAAGTTACATGCGGAAATATCTGTATGACCTACAAGACTAATACAGCTGTGACAAATCAGTTCAGCACTACAAGCAGCAGTAGTTTGTCAGAAGAAAAACCATGATCTCAGCTGGTTGTGCTGCTGATGAGATTTTTAACTTTCGGAATCCATGATAAAATGCATGCAACTGAAAGCAAATGAAGATGTATTAAATTATTTACTTTTTGACTATAGTTATATTAATGAAATGACTAAGGAAATCATTGGAGACATGTCCCAGTGTACTCTAGTAAGCCAAAAATCCACTGGACTATTTTAATGTACTGTTGCCAATAGCAAAATGTATGACTTGACAATATCTTTAGAGTGATAAAAATGCAGTTCCAAGTAGTCAATAATCAGATGGAGTCAAAATCCTATTTTGAAAAATAAACACAAAATGTTTCATTAACTGTAACACCAAATTCTAACATGGTTCTCAGCCTGAGCTGCCAAAAAAAATTTATTAGTGATCCTAAGGGCAGGTGCATAAATGAATGCTTCTACATTTTCATGAAATGTTTGGTAACTTCTTTATTTACCAGTAGGTGTCACTGGAGTCCAGCAGAGAGCTATTATTACTTTAAAACATCTTTTCTGCTTAATTGAACCTTTATTTCATAGGGAAACATTTGATATTTTGGACAAAGAATCATAGAATGGTTTGAGTTGGAAGGGACCTTAAAGATCATCTAGTTCCACCCCTGCTGCCATGGACAGGGACACCTTCCACTAGACCAGGTTGCGCAAAGCCCCATCCAACCTGGCCTTGAACACTGCCAGGGATGGGGCATCCACAACTTCTCTCGGCAACCTGTTCCAGTGCCTCACCACCCTCATAGTGAAGAATTTCTTCCTTCTATCATCTAACCTAAATCTACCCTCTTTCAGTTTAAAGCCATTACCCCTTGTCCTATCGCTCCATGCCCTTGTAAAAAGTTCCTCTCCAGCTTTCTTGGAGGCCCCCTTCAGGTACTGGAAGGCTGCTATAAGGTCTCCCTGGAGCCTTCTCTTCTCCACGCTGAACAACCCCAACTCTCTCAACCTGTCTTCATAGGAGAGGTGCTCCAGCCCTCTGATCATCTTCATGGCCCTCCTCTGGACCCGCTCCAACAGGTCCATGTCCTCCTTATGTTGGGGGCCCCAGAGCTGAACGCAGTACTCCAGGTGGGGTCTCACCAGAGCAGAGTAGAGGGGGAGAATCACCTCCCTCGACCTGCTGGCCATCCTTCTTTTGATGCAGCCCAGGATATGGTTGGCTTTCTGGGCTGCGAGCGCACATTGCTGGGTCACGTTGAGCTTCTCATCAACCAACACCCCCAAGTCCTTCTCCTCAGGGCTGCTCTCAATCCATTCTCCGCCCAGCCTGTATTTGTGCTTGGGATTGCCCCGACCCATGTGCAGGACCTTGCACTTGGCCTTCTTGAACTTCATGAGGTTTGCACAGGCCCACCTCTCAAGCCTGTCAAGGTCCCTCTGGATGGCATCCCTTCCCTCCAGCATGTCGACCGCACCACACAGCTTGGTGTCGTTGGCAAACTTGCTGAGGGTGGCACTCAATCCCACTGTCCGTGCCGCCGACAAAGATGTTAAACAGCGCTGGTCCCAGTACCAACCCCTGAGGAATGCCACTCATCACTGGTCTCCACTTGGACATCGAGCCATTGACCACAACTCTTTGAGTGCGACCATCCAGCCAATTCCTTATCCACTGAGTGGTCCATCCGTCAAATCCATGTCTCTCCAATTTAGAGACAAGGATGTTGTGTGGGACAGTGTCAAAAGCTTTGCACGAGTCCAGGTAGGTGACGTCAGTTGCTGTTCCCTTATCCACCAACGCTGTAACCCCGTCGCAGAAGGCCACCACATTTGTCAGGCACGATTTTCCCTTAGTGAAGCCATGTTGGCTGTCCCCAATCACCTCCTTATTTTCCATGTGCCTTAGCATAGTTTCCAGGAGGATCTGCTCCATGATCTTCCCAGGCACAGAGGTGAGACTGACTGGCCTGTAGTTCCCCGGGTCTTCCTTTTTTCTGCTTTTTGAAAATGGGGGTTATGCTTCCCCTTTTCCAGTCAGTAGGAACTTCACCGGACTGCCACAACTTCTCAGATATGATGGATAGTGGCTTAGCAACTTCATCTGCCAGTTCCCTCAGGACCCGTGGATGCATCTCATTGGGTCCCGTGGACTTGTGCACCTTCAGGTTTCTAGATGGTCTCGAACCTGATCTTTTCCTACAGTGGGCGGTTCTTCATTCTCCGAGTCCCTGCCTTTGCCTTCTGCGACTTTGGCGGTGAGGCTTGAGCACTTGCCGGTGAAGACTGAGGCAAAAAAGTCATTGAGTACCTCAGCCTTCTCCATGTCCCGGGTAACCAGGTCTCCCGTTTCGTTCTGGAGAGGGCCCACATTTTCCCTCTCCCAGTCTTCCTTTTATTCCCGATGTACCTATAGAAGCTTTTCTTGTTGCGTACATCCAATAAAAGTGAAGAACTGCAATCAATGCTCTTTCAAATATGTTTTTTCCTGTTTCAGCTACTGATAACTGTTGGTGGATAATTCAATGGATTGAGAAAGAATTCCGAATTTTTTTTCTCTGCAGCATGCCTGCATCTGGTCCAAGCTGATAATGACCAAAGTGATTATGCAATGCAAAGGTGAAGCCAGTTAGCAGTGCCTGTATGATTACTCAGCCCTTGCCCAATCTTCCATTTGTGGGGTGGGGGGGAAGGAGATGGAAAATCAAGCCAAAAGACTTAAATCTTCAATTTTTTTGGCATCTGTGCTGAAAATTACAGAGTCTGAGAACTGAATGGGACAGGAAGGACCTGTCAGCCACAGAGCAACTCTCTGCAAGAGTGAGAAAGCATTCAGGGAGGAAAACTAGTGGAAGCTCCACTTTTGGTGTCTGTAGGTACCTACCTCTGGAAATAAGCAGTATGGTCTTACTGATATCAGATGTGTTTTTCCTCCAGTCTTAAATGTAAATTACTTCCAAAGAATACAAAGAATCTATATAATCACGTCATTAGTTTTATGCACTCGTACTTTATTATATGGATGTTTCTCTGAAGATCTGGATCTTGCTTCCTATACCTTGCATTAGAAGACACAGCACTATGCTGAACAAGACTGCTTAGGATTGAGCTGAAATAGAGCATGGAATGAATTTTTTCTATTTTAATGAACTGTAATTCTTGTCTGCTATGTGTTTGCTAGACAGGTGATCAGCAAAGGTATTTTGATTGAAATGTGCTTTCAGGTATGCTCAGGTATTTGCTATCTGAAAGACACAAAAAAGCACCAAGTAGACACCTATGGTTACTACATAATGTTCAAGCCACTTGATATCATACATCAAAAGATAAAAGGGGAGTTAGGTTTTGTTTTCCCCCAGATATGGTAAAAGGCTTATTCTTTATGAAAACTACCAGGGAGATATTTTGAGTTAGTTGAAGCAGTCTTAGTTTGAGCCTAAGCTCTTGCATCAATACATTCCTCCAATCTCTTTCAAATGTTTACCAAGAAATGACTGTGCTACATAGTAAACATTTATCTCAGAAATTCAAGATCACACATCCAGTAGAAAACTATAGTATGAGGAGGCTGCTGCAGGCCAAAGTATTATTAGGATAATAATGTGCTTTTGGACAGTAAATGCACTGCCTGTTCTGTTGCCCTTACATGTGGCTAGATCCAGTAATGAGTCATTTGTCTGATATGTCTAAAGAACCAGTCAATGCACAGGTTGTTTTTAGCCTTTTGTTATCTTCTTTAAATACATTTCTGAAGTACTCTGCTACCACTCCTCAATGGGCTCTCTATTGCATGCTGTAGGATGATCCTTGACTATTTCACAGAAAATGGTTATGTTGTACGCAGTGAACCTTGTTAAACACGGACAGGATTGCAGAACTGGCACAATGTATGGCCCTGGATGTACCAGGGTCTTGTGCAACAGGCAGAAGACATTGCAGCTTTGTTCATGGTGCTGCATTGTAATTTGAATAAAAGTGAAAGTAATTTGTTCAGGGCTGTATTCTGGCAGGAAACTAATGAAGTCACTAACTGATATTTTGTTGCCTCCTACCTTCCCATGAGGAAATCGTCATTTAATTATTTTTTTTTTAATTTTCATTTTATCAGCTTAATTTGCTAGATAGTATATTAATTCTGCCATGACATTCAGGGACACGTTAATCCAGTCCTCCTTAATCCCACAAGTTTTCTTTTCCAGTTGTAGTTTATGTTGCTGTTCTTTGTATCATCGCATACAACCCTCGAAGGCCACACATACTGGTCTCAGTGCAGGAGCTTAGTTGTTTGACCTGATATTGCTCTGGTTTAATGTTTTGTAACTGCTGTAGAAGTGCTTAGTTACTGGCCAAGTTCTACTCTTTCTAAAAGTACTTGGGAAATACAAAGGTGAAGACAAGTGTCTTGTAAATAAAAACTCAAAAGAGAACCAAGTGATTATAGCATCTGTATATAAGAGCCACACACAAACCTAATAATTAAAACTAAGAGGACAAAGGACATAATGTATAAGTGTTGGTCATGTACATGCCCTTTTTAACTGGTGAAGGAAGCAAATTAGCAAAATAAGCAACAGAAATGGCTGCTACCCTATTGCTGGAGGAGGAATAGAATAGGACAATGACAGTCCCACCAATGAACTCTTTTTAAGAACAATTTAAAACACCAATTGCTTGTTGCATTGCCATGTTTTTCTTTCCCCAACAAGCACTAAGTTGGTGCATTTTGGTAGCTTTCCTTAAGGGCTGCTGCCATGAAGACAGACATAAATTCAATAATAATGTGAAACAATAAGTTCTTAAAAGAAGAATTAAAAAAAAAAAAACTTCAGGGAGAGGATAAGGTTGGTACTGAATCTGGTCCTCCTATAAGGCTGCAGCAGATCTCAGGCATTTGAGAGAGTCGGCCCCCTTTTATTCCATAACAAAACAATGGAAACTTTACCTGACCAAAGAACCTAGACTTTCCTTGCTGCTTTTAAAGTTAGGCTGCATCCTTACTGCAAATGAGGTTTTTTTTTCCTGAAACACCTTGGCATGTTGTGAAATCTTCATGGGAAACAGCACAGGTGGTTACTTTCTCAGCAGAGCTTGCTGAGATAAACTGCATGGCAGAATAAAGTTCTGACCTTGACAATTACAACAAGGCGAAAGCTACTTTGTGCTTTTCCTACTAGTACTTCACCACAGGTTTTTCTAGTAGACTTGCAGGCTGATCGCCTAGGGAGAAAAACTGCACAGAACAACCCCTGAGAATTTAGCCGTGGGTGAATGACTAGTGTTAGTTCATCGAGTAAAACTAGTCTTTCCAGAGGCTTTTACATTGCAGAGATGATGCTGCCTCTCACATGATTGCAACAGATGGGTGTGCAGGCCAGAGAGAAGGTGGAGTAGTGCAACTTTTCCTGCTAGCTGCCTGGGTCTGCTTCATTAGTGCCACAATCCAGGGAACTCTTTCTTTATCAGAGAGAACTGGCCCTTTGCTGCACTCCTATAAGCGTTCCTTTGTTCTGCCCAGTGGTGCTTGTTTTAACCTTTCAGTTACTAAACTTAATGCCTTGGTTTGACCACCTCATATGAGGAGATAGCTACAGTATCATGCAAATACTGAAAAATATGATCCAAAACTGTATAAAGATCCCCTATTTGAATGCCTTTCAGTCTGTCTTCTCAGGGTTCAGTGTCAGAAATAAGCAGTACTCTATCCATTGGAAATACCTCACTAAGAAAAGCCATATTCTTGACAGAAATCACACTTCCCTGTACACTGGGTTGCAGATCTCCCCTCCCTCCCCACCCCTGTACGTTCTGCTTTATGGTCTGCTCTGATCGAGCCGTTGCAGCTCTCTGCAACCCAGCTGTTCTCGCCCACTCCAATGCTGCCGCTGGTGGTGTTGCTGAACTTCCTCCAGCACGCATTAGTAGCGATACTAATGTATAAATGACTATTTTCAGAGCTGTTTCAGAGAGGTTGACTAAAGCATGGTAATTAGTTACTTAATGTGTCTCTTTACCCTCCCTTCATCTTTGCTATGCAAATAGCAAGGGGGAAATTCTAGCCCCACTGAAGTGAAATGGCAAAGCCCTGAGTGCTCTCACCCATGCATTCTGCATGACACTTGAAGGAGAGGAACAGGAGGAGACTGACATTTTGCAAAGAAAAAAGAAAACACACTGAAATGTTTAGCATTTTAAGTGGCACTAGTTGGGACATGAAATCACTGCAGCAGCTGTGAGTGCAGCAAGAGCAGCAGGACATCCTCTTCTCCCCCATCCCTTCCCACCTGGACAAGAGGCAAGGAAGGAAGTACTATAGGAAGCTGGAGAGAACTTGGGAGGCAAATAGTGACTAGGCTGAGACACAGAAGAATGGGGAAGAAGCAGAGGAGAAGATGCTGAGTGGCCTGAGGGGCCACTGGCTTTTATGGTTCTGAGGGGAGCAGTCTGGGTATGAGGAGTAATAAGGAGAGCCTTCCTGTGAGTTACTGTTTGCTTCTTGGGCAGTGCTTCGCAGGGAAGCGGGGCAATGCGTTACTGAGCTTATTCTCCTTTTGTGGGAAAAGGAGTGCAGCAATGATGCATTATGCTGTTAATTCATGTACTTGATATGAAGGCTACCTAGTGCTATGTTCCTTTTATAGTCTGTTTGTAGCCTCACTTTAAGCTGATAGTACTGTCAAATGCTAATTTTTGTCCATGAGGCAGCACTGAGAAACCTTCCTGACAGCTTCTGGAAGGATATGACTGTCTTCATCTCCCCCCAGAGTATCTGCTGCATGGGAAACCTTCCATTTTCCTACTGTGTTGCCTCTGTTTTCTTTTGGAAGAAACTGAAACAGTTTAAAATGTTTTAATGGCTGCCTCAAGACTGAATTATGTGAAAGGCTCCGTACTAGGCTACAGCTCATTTTGAAAAGTCTGTGTTGTTCCCCCCACAGAGATCTCAGCGCAGAACCTCAAAAAGAGAACTAGAGTGTATTAAGATGCAATGTGTCCAAATAACTGTTCTGTCCTTCTTATATGTTCCTTCTACTGTTATACTTTTATCTCTCTTATCTCCAGCTTTGAGGTATTTGAGCTGTGTTTTTCAGTGCTTTCTGACTTTATTATAAATAGCAAAGATGCTAGTTTCTCTTGCGGGGGGGTGGGGGTGGGGAGTGTAATGGAATGCAATAGGAAGTTGTAGGACTTACTTTGGCTTTCCCAGAAAAGTTTTTAAGATGGAAAAGCTAAAGTTGTAAGATGGCTGCTTACCTCCACTGCTGTTGGAGGTGTTGCCTCCACTGCATGGAGGCAAATGCTGAACTGGAGTGTTTCGTGTGCTGCTTTTTTGTGAAGGGTTTTGTGTGGTTGGGTTTTGTTTTGGTTTTTTTTTTGTGAAGGCAGATGGCTACTATCAATAATAGAATTCCACAAAAAGCATAAGATGCCTGTTGAATTCCACCCTCTTTGAGAATTAAACTTACCTACTGCCAAACATAGATGGGATTTGGCTTTTATTTTCTCTGTCTTGGTACTTGCATATTTGAGGTAAGCCAGATGAAAATGGAAATAGCAAAGCTTAACAAGTTAGTTGCCAAGCTTATTAAGTTACGAGGTGTGAAATTTTCAGAAGTATCTGAAGTAAGTTAGGTGCAGAAAAATTGGCCCATCTCTGCTGTTCTTGAACATAACAGTGTTTGTTTTCCATCATCATCTAAGTAAAAGGTTTTATTAGACTTATACGCGTCTGCTGATGCCCAAGATAGGATAGGCAGCACATAAATTAGTTTAATTTATCCTCTGTTAGTCATGTGAAATTCCATCATGACCATGAATCTGCAGTGTTTTAGATTACTCTGTATGGGGATTCTACAAAGACTGAAAATACTGTTGGAAATACGAAGCTAGCCCAGGGGGTATAGGGTGTGTGAGAACTTTCATATGACATCCAATTACTATCACTATACTGCAAAATTCTCTAAATTACTGTTTAAGTGATTTATGTAGCCCAGGCTTTAAGTTAGAAACATATTTAATTTAATTTCAACTCTTAACTTAACTTTATATCCAAATAGAAACTATTTCCAAATAGTTTCTTGGTGTCACTTCCTTACTCTGGCCATATTCTTCACTTTTTCTGGTTCTCAGGACAAACTTTTTTTTATGTTGTAAAGAACTCCACAGAGCCTCAAAGTATTTTGAGCTCTCACAGTACTGTTTTTTCCTCTTTGTCTAACAGATCAGTCAGTCATGAAATAAGACTTTTAGACTCATGCAATAGCATGCAAAACTCAAACTAGTTTAGCTATCCATTTTACTCTTGAAGTTTAAACAGGCTAATTAGTAGCTCTGATACAGGAATACTTGCAGGAAAAAAAATCTTCTCACTTTTTGTATTCAAATTATGTATTTTAAAATTTGTAACCTGTTTTCAGTAGCTCTTCAATAACTGAGTCAGGTGGTTAGATATAGATAAACTTGTAAGCCTTCTTTGAAACATAACACAAACCTCAACTGTATCTCAAATCGAGGTTGTACATCTCATCGCAAGGCCCAGTCTATTTTATCTTCACTTTTTCTAGCACCAGTTGTATACTGGCTTTAGAGAGCACATTCAGAGTATGTTTGTTCTTCAGAAGTAATACCTAAAAGCTACCAACACATCAGTAGGTACCAGGTAAAGGCCAAAAATCGATTTACATACAGGATCACTAACAAAACCATAGTCTTGCATCTCTTTATTGAAAGCCAATCATTTTGCATTGGGTAAAATAAAGATACAATTAAGAAAAAACTAATGTTTCTTAACTAGAAGTATCAAGACAACTCTGACCTCTTCTGTGCAGTGAAATCAGCCTCTTTTTAAAATTTTTTTTTTATTCATGTTGCATTTGGGACCTGTATTTTAAAACCTTTCCTCAAACGACAGATGACTAGTATGATCACGTGTTGTGAAACCATTTTAGGTTCCAAGGTTGTAGAGGCTTTTTTTTGTTTTGCTTTTGCTTTTTTTTCTTTTCTGAGCTCCTCACTCCTCTTAAAAATTACCAAACTGCATCTGTGAGTATGACATCCTTTTTTAATGCACTGCTTTTCTAGTAGTGCATCCTCAGTTTTCTATTCCACAAGCATTTTTCAAAATGCCGCTTAGAGAATGTAAAATAGTGGATTTGATGATTGTCTGATGCCTATATGTATTTGCTGTATGACACAATCTCCATGGAGTATTTTTTCACCCTACACAGAGTGTATCATTAATTAAAGTCTCAAAGGTGTGCATAAATATAATGTACGTGGGTGGATGTAACTGCTTTGTATAAGCTAGCGCTTGTGGAAGTAGGAGCATGTGAAAGCCACTATTTCACAGTCTGTACTATGTTTGTTTCATGGGACTTCTCCGCAGAGCATGCTTCCTCCCTGGAGCGGACGTAAAGGCTGGCGACGGTGCAACCACTGTGAGTACGAATCAAGCGCTGCAATGAGTGGCAGGGGCTCGCTTCCCCAGGGTGAGGCTGCCCGCTGCTGCTTGGCTAACAAACTTTTAATGGAGTCGACGTAGGGCTGGTTCAGTGCCCGCCGCGGTCCCAAACTCATAAGGAGGGTTTTGACCTTAGCTCTGGCCGCCCCGGCTCCTTCCTGCCGCCAGGCCGGGCCGCAGCCCCGCCGGGCCGCCCCGCAGCGCGGGGCCGGGGCTGCCCCGAGAGACCCCGGGCCCCGCGCGGGGACCCTCTCCTCGACCCGCGGCCTGCTCGGGCGCCGGGGCCTGGCTGGGCCGGCCCGGGCCGAGCCGAGCCGAGCCGAGCCGCCCGCGGCGGGCCCCGCCGCCCCCGCCTTCAGAACCGGAGCGGCGGCACGTCCCCCCCCAGGCGCGCGGGCACGAGCGGCGGCCGCCGCGGGCAGGCGGCGGGTCCCGCTAGGCCGCGCCGTGCCGTCCCGGCCGCCTCAGGCCGCCCCTGAGCGGCTGAGCCCCCGCGGGCCCAATGCGGCGCGGGCCCGGCCGCCGGCTCCCTCGGGCCGTGCGGGGCTCCGTGCGGGGCCCCGTGCCGGGAGGGGCGTCCTCTGCTCGCCCCCCGCCCGCGCCACCTCGCGCCGGGCTGCGAACTACAGCTCCCAGCAGGCGCCGCGCGGGGCGGGCCGGCGTCAGCGGCGCGCGCGGGGCGGGCGCATGCGCGCCGGCGGCGCGGTCGGTTGAGTAAGGCGGGGTGCGATTGGCTGCGGGCGGCGGCCGGGCGTGGGACGCGCAGTGACGGAAGGAGCGGGGCAAATGGCGGAGAGATGGTCCCGGGCCCCGTCCCGAGAGCGGCGATAATCCCGGCGCGGAGGAAGCGGCGCCGGAGGAGGCGGCGCCGGGGGCCCTAACGCCCGCGCCACCCCGGGAGGGTGCCGCCGCCGCCGGGGGAGGGGCGGAGGCGTCCCGTCGGCGAGCGCCTTTCGCAGGCGGCAGATCGGCGGCCAGAAACCGCGGCGAGAGCCACATCCGCGGCGCCGCCCGGAACGCGCCGGGCCCGCGCCCGGGACCCGCCGCCCGCCCGCCCCTGCCGCCACGACCGACGCCGAGGTAGGTGCCGGGCGAGGAGGCGACCGGGGGCGGCCGCCCGGCGCCCGAGGCCTGTGCGGGCCGCGGAGCAGGCCCCGGCACCCCGGCGGTCAGGAGCCGCCGGCCGCTGCCCCCGGCGCTGCCCCGCTTCCGGAGCGGTGGCGGCGGCCGCCCGGCGGGGCGTGGGGGACAGCCGCGGCCGCCCCGGCCCGCCGGGAAGTTTTCGGGGCGGGAGTCGCAGGACTTCGCTCGGTGGCGAAGTGCGGGCCGAGCGCGGGGTGGGGGGGCGCGGGGTGCGGCCTGCGAGGCCGGCGGGCTCTGCCGTTCGCCCCGGGCCGCGGGAGGCGCGGGCTGCCCCGCGGCCCAAGGACTTGTGTAATGGGGGTTGGTTTTCCAGCGGGGCGGGGGGAGGGGGCCGGGGAGGAAGGGAAATGACATCAGAAATCGCCGGGCGCGCACGGTGGGGTGACCCGGTTCCGCTAGCACCCCCCTCCCCCCCCCCGCCGCAGGGGGAGGGAGGAAAAAAGAAACTGTCACCGTGGGATTTCATCAGCTTCTTCTGCCTCCGTGCATTTAACCTATTTTTCTTTCCTTTGATTATGTAAGAGGAACGGTGTAGAGAGGAGCAACGAGTAGGGATGGCTGATGGGCTTTCTGGGGAATTACCGGGTTTTTTATGTTTAGCTGGTCCGCCGAGTTAGCTCAGGGAAATGTGGGAGAATTATGTTTCGGTTTTTTGCTTATATTTACGTTTGTTGCACTGCTCCAAATATTGCAGCACAATGCAGGAGAGAGAGGCAGGGAGTGGAAACAGAGTGAAATTGGCCAAGTTTTTTATTTCACACCGAGTGAAAAGCAAGGGAGAATTGAAGGTAAAGAGTAAAAATCCTGTTCTGTTGATGTTCTCACATAAGGAGGTACATATGTATTTCCTTATCCTTAATCTCAGTCTAAGATACGAGTTTATAGCATAGTGTATTTATATTTTCCTGATACTTATCTTTTAAGCTGTTTACATAATATTGAATATTTGAGTTTGGACGTTTTGATTCAACACTCCTTATGAGATGATCTTAGTTTTTAAACTTATAAATAGAAAAATGTAGATTGAGGAGCTCTGCTTTCTGAAAATGAAGTCCTCTTGACTACAGGAATCTTCTCTTTAAAACTGCAAGCCACAAGTCGTAATTTAAATCTGCCATTATTTTTGCAGACGCTGGAAATGTAGTGTTGGAAATACTTATTTGAGTCAGGGTTTAGGGGAGGAAAACGTGCTGGTGGTGAGTGATTTTAATTTTTTTCTGTAAGAGTTATATAGAAACTGAGATGTTAATAAATATTTCACTTTAGTTTCTATAGCTCTAAAAACTGGCCTTTCTGGTATAAAATATTTTGGTTACTGTTATAAGTATTTTCAAGCATCAGCAAAATAAAACTAGTAAGTTGGATTTGTTTTGCTGTTC
Organism: Phoebastria nigripes; assembly: GCA_035582835.1. Lineage (NCBI taxonomy): Eukaryota > Metazoa > Chordata > Aves > Procellariiformes > Diomedeidae > Phoebastria > Phoebastria nigripes. Next base: position 635,064 of record JAYKAV010002988.1, read on the forward strand.
GTTTTCTAAAGTATGTGGGGAAGTTTTAGTTTCGCTCTTGGATGGAAAATGGGAAACTAGAGCTGCTTACAGTGAGGCAAAAAAAGAAAAAGTTTGGCAACCATGTATTTGGAGCAGCACAGAGTAGGCTGATGACACTGTGGGGAAAAAGAGGGTGGAGATGGGGTTAGAGAGTAACATCTACTAGGAGCAACCAGAAGCAGTCTGCAGAATGGTGTTTCACAGCAGAATTCTGGTCAGTAGATAAGCACATGGCTTTACCATCCATCTGCTAAACTGCTGGGGAGAAGAGTGTTTCCCGAAGTGGTTGTTCCTGTATCTCTTCTGCATTGCAACACCATCTGTCTGGTAAACTTCTGAAGTTCAAATTTGATACTTGTAATTCACTTAAAATTTGCTCAAACATAGATGGACTGATGAATTGCTCAGTTCATATGATAAGTGAAGGTTGGCCTGGTCTGATAAAGGGAGACTACTATTAGTGAGACAATCTTGCTAGAGCAAAGTGATAGAATGACATTTCTGGAAACCAGTCTGGTGATTTTGGCGGAAGCTAGTCAGGCACTTTAGGTTGAGAAAGTGTGAGTGTCGAGATGAAAGCTAAAATATGGAAGAAAGACAGTATACCACATATTCAGGGGAATAATAGTAAAAACAGTTGTCTTGAACAAATAGATCATGTGATAAGTTTATTAACGATGATTTTAAGCGCTATTTGTCATATACTTTACTATATATGAAGGCAGTTGGCACTTTAAAAGTTGGATTTCTTTGATTCTGTAGCTTAAATAAATGCCCGCCTTTTTTAACAGACTTTTCTCCAATATGGAGAGTCATTTCAGAGAGAAAGATGGACTTGATTAGATTCAGACTGACTATAAAGAATTCCAATTTCCTATTCATGTTTGGGCCAAAAAGAAAAAAAAAAAAAGAGAGAGAAATGCAGGTTTACAAAACAGATACAATCATTTTTTTTTTATGTTGTCATTTGTCCAGTAGTTGAAGTATTTGTTTTGGGAAAAAGAAACAAGGTGGTCTGTCTTCTTGAGTTAAACAAAAGTAGGAATAGAACACATGCAGGGAACTGTTTAAACGTGTTCCTGTTTAATCTGTTCATATTTAAACTTTATTCTTCTGAGAGAGCAAACTGGGAATCGGGCTACAGTTGTAACAGCCAGTAAACAGTCATAGTTTATGCTGGTCTGCATAAGGTGTTCTCCATGTTCTTAGAAATGGATTGAGAAGTGTCTCTCTGTTCCTGTCCCTGGATCAATCAGATTTACTCATGGGGGATTGCTATGTGCTGGTCTTGACCATGACTGTGCAGATGGCATAAACCACATCCTATTACCAAATAATATGCTTGCTAAGTAAGTCTGAGCGTGCAAGAAGAACATGGGGTGAAGTTGTCATCGTTATTTGTGATTAATTAGTATTTTAAATTTCTATAGTAACTTGAAATACTCTGACAGTTTGGTTTTTTTTTTTTTTTTTTATTTAACTACAAAGAGTCTTTTTAAAGCAATACTGTGTTACTGGACTCTAGCAGAGAGCTGCATGTTCAGATGTGGTGAAAATATTGTTTAGTTTTCTGCTGATGTTTCATGAAAGCAATGCCATCTATACTTGAAAATATAAAATTAGAGCAAAGTAATACCAAAAATAATGTATTCATAGCAGATTTTTCTTAAGGATCCATTGTGCCATTGTTTTATAAATGTGCAAGTAACTGCATTTCAAGTTAAGTTGGTAGATACATTACTTATTGCAGAAACTTTTGACATAATGACATTCACATGTAAATGAGTTAGTCTATAGAAAGAAACAGATGATGTATCTGTTGCTTGTGTGAAATGTACATGCCTCGTGCTTGTAGGCCCAATAAAGGATGGAAGTACAATCATTTGTACTAAAAAGTTGGTGAATTTATGTTTCATCTTTCTTTTCCAACAGAGAATATGAAACAGGAGCCAAAATGACATCCCGATTTGGAAAGACCTACAGCCGGAAAGGGGGAAACGGCAGTTCCAAGTTTGACGAAGTATTTTCCAACAAACGGACCACCCTTAGTACAAAATGGGGAGAAACCACCTTCATGGCCAAATTAGGACAGAAGAGGCCCAGTGTCAAACCAGATATTTCTGAAGTTCCTAAAAAACCCAAAGTTGAAGATGAGGTAACAGAGGATCCATTTGGATTTGACAGTGATGAAGAATCTCTTCCTGTGTCTTCAAAGAATGTGTCACAGGCTAAAAGCTCCTCTCAGCTGGAACCCGGTGAAGCTGCTCAGTCTGAGGACTTCACTCCTCTACTTGAAGCTAACAGCAGAATTAATCAGCCAGACAGTGGAGAAAACGTTGCATCCAGCAAGTGCATATCTTTTGACAGTAATGTTCCTCTCTCAAAAGAAAAGAGCACAAGCAAAAACGTGGAAGATGGAGAATGCAAAGGCAGCAGTGCTAAACTTGTAACTGCAGGTACGTTTACTCAACTGTCCAGATAGTTCTGTTATCTTCTGATTTTTACTAATCTACATTTAGACTTCTTGTTTTCAGGGGTTCGTTAAATGTTCTAATAAAACCGTGGGGCAATTAATTCTTAATTGTAAGAAATGGTAAAGGATATGCTATTTAACTAAAAACGCCAGGAAACTTTCTGCATTTTACACATTGATCTGAGATCCTTGGCACTCTAATCCTTATGTCTGCAAATTGAGATACAGTGCTTTAGATTCAACGTAGTACGTTAGTCCACCTTGAATAGAATGGAATAATAATCTTCCTTTTCTAAAATTTGTTCTGAGCTCTGTGCATTTGTGGTTTTTTAACATGTAGTATTTTGAGGAGTGATGAGTTGGTAATAATAGAATGCTTTATTCTTAAGTGGCTGGCTTTAATTTAGTGCGGGTACGTGGTTACTACCACGCAGGCACAAATACAGCTTACAACCTGCCTTATTCAATTATTTGGATGGAAAAAGTAGTTTTCTGAACTTTGGTTGCACAAAGGTGTATTATTTTTTTAATTAGCACATCTTTATCAATGTCTACATAAAAAGCTTCAGACCTATGAAACAGAATTCTGTCAAACATCTTTTTAGGGGCTTTTTTCAGGCTCTGAAGTGTTTGTGGGATATCTTAATACTTTCGAGAGGGAATTCTCAAACCCCGTGGAGCTGAACATTGCTGTAATTTTGTTCAAGTCATTCTTAGACAAGATCAGATGTTATTGTATCTCATTAAAAGTTTTCATATAATGGGCTGATTAAACTGCTGCTTCTAAAATTGGGCAGAAGATCACATTAGATGAACCTTGATGAAGATGACACCTACTGACTTGCTCTGGGTTATCATAATCAACTTTAATGAGAAGAACTTATGTAACTTGGAATTCTCAGATACAGTTCGCTCAAATTTCTGATCCGAGGGTTAAGTTGACTTGTTCAGTTGTAATACAGTGGACAAGAAGATACTGAATAGTGGAAGATATGTGTAGCTCAGTTATTTGCAAGATAATTTTATTAGTGATATAATACAAGAAAAAGCAAGAAATGTTGATTTGAACTGTAGGTTGACAGACACATTGGTGGGACGTGTATTTGTCTTTTGATATTACTTTTATTTTTGCTGCTGAAATATTTCTCATTTTCATATGGTTTTCTGCAGTTTATTTATCTGTAAGTATGATCCACCTTCAGTCTGGAAATACAATTTATGTTGTTCTAAGTTTGAATATAGTTTTCATAAGAGATTGAATAGATTCATCCCCCAGTATTTACAAGGAGAAGAAATAGTAATGAGTTTCCTTGGTAGTTAATGAGAGGTTGTAGCAGAGGAGGTTTTACAGTGAAGTGGTTTCCACGTAGAAAAGCTTTGTTAGGACAGTATTTTTCAAGTTGGAAAAGAAAATGTGAGAGCTGTGGGGAGAAAATGTGATAGAGCTCTGAAAATTCATAGTGCATGGAAGGCCAAGAGGAACAGACTTCAGCCGTTTCATTGGTGCTTCCTGGTTCCAGTATTGTGGAAAATAATAAAATACAATATTTAGCACAGGAAAGCTTTTTTATTTGATGCTTATTTAAATTCTAGAACTCCTTGTTAGGCAATACTATATATATACCATAAATATATACAGCTCTAAAAGGAAGGAAGTTGATGAATCTTGGTGGATAAGTCCATCAGTGGCTGCTGAGTGTGGTGGTGGTCTGGATGCAGAGGGGGAAGTTACTTAAACAACAGTTTACTGAAGGAATTCTGTTCTTGCATGCTTTCCTGAAGGATTTGTTAGCAACTGCAATTCAGCCAGTAGTAGTGAAGGACAAGGTGGATCTTGATCTGATGATGCTGTTCTTTCAGAATCTATTACATTCTGTTTACACCCAGTGAAATGAAGATAAAACCCCATTTCATAGCTTTCTTCAGAAATTAAATTCAACTGACAATGAATCTTTGCAAAACATCGTAGGAGGGTCTTTAAATAAGGGTAAGGAAACCATGACTGTAGTTTAGATGATAGTGTTTATCTTGGACAGTTAGCGTAAATGAAACTTGGATGGTTTAAGCAGCTATTATGCGTGTGTGTAGACTGATCCAAAATAAATAAAAATTGTCTCTGAGTACGTCACTCAGAACATTGAGCAATTGGAGACAGTGGTATAGTTAGCCAGTGTAAATGTAGGTACTTCAAAGGCTTCTTTGTTATGTTGACTATTAAGTAAAGTTTGATGGTATGAGGCTATCTTTCAGAACTGGAGAGAGTTAATTTTACTGATTTGGGGGTGGAGGTATAGGGGAAGAGGGAACTTGGGGGAGAAAAACTGAGTAACAGTAAAAAGGTTGTTTCTTGTTGTGTGGTCTCCCAAGGTATAGTGTATGTACTACTACTGCTTACATGTCCTCACCCTCCCCATAATCATTTTCCCCTTCCTGGTGACTCTTGAATTCCACAGGTTCAACCAGATTTGTTCAAAGGGCTTATAGATCCTTGAGACAGCAAGCTCTACTATTCCTGAAGAGGAAAGAAAGAAAAAAAAAAAAAGAAAAGAAAAA